>PVIU01016425.1:0-45019 GCA_004026605.1 Ondatra zibethicus
CCTAGCCATAAAACAAAGGACACTAAGCTTATAGCTCACAAGCCCAGAGAAGCCAAATAGCAAGGTGAACCCAAAGAAAATCATATATAGATCCTCTTGGAAATTGGAAGCAAACAAGATTGCCAGGCAAAAGTTGGGAATGCGGGGGTGGGGATAGAGGTGGGGGTAGGAGGGTGGGGTGAGGGGAGAGGGGGAAGGAGAAGGGGGAAGCGAAGGACTGGCGAGAGTTGGGGGAGTGGGAGGGTGGAGATGGAGGAAAGGTGAATATTGGAGAAGGGAATAAGATTATCTACATTATTGGAGTCATTTTAGGACTGGCAAGATACTTGGCTCTAGAGGAGATGCCAGGTGTCCACAGGGATGTCCGCAGCTAGGTCCTTGGGCAGCAGAGGAGAGGGTGCCAGAACTAGCATGGTCCCTTAGTCACACTGATGAGTATCTTGATCACGACCATAGAAATTTCGTCCGATGGATGGAGATAGAGACAGAGACCCACATTCACACCAGAGCAATGGATTGAGCTCCCAAGGTCCAGTCAAAGAGCAGAAGGTGGGAGAAGATGAGCAAGGAAGTTAGGACCTTGAGGGGCTGGACCACCCACTGAGACAGTGTGCCTGATCTAATGGGAGCTCACAAATCCAGCTGGACCGGGACTGAATGAGCATATGATCAAACTGGACTCTCTAAATGTGGCTGCCAATGAAGGCAGACTGAGAAGCCATCAACAATGACACTAAGACCTATCTCCTCTGCATGTGTTATCTTTTTGGGAAACTAGTCGACTTGGATGCACACCTTCCTAGGACAGGATGGAGGGGGGAAGGCCTTGGACTTCCCACAGGGCTGGGCACCATGCCCTCTTTTAAGGAAGCAGCTGGAGGGAGGGTGGGGGAGCTGGAGGGGACTGGGAGAAGGGGAGGAAATGTAAATTCTTTTTTTTTTAATAGAAAAAAGTAAAAGAATATGGGGGAAAAAAAGCAGAGGTCCCTTGTTTAGACAGGCATGACTCTCACCACTGACACATATTTATTAACTATGTGTCGTCAAGTATCAGCAAATTTGTAACAGTATGTTATATTATTATTTTTCTAAGAGTTATAACACTTACATACAAAGCTTTTACTTTTTGTGTGTGTGTGTGTGTGTTTCTGGTGCTAGAGTTTAAATGCATGACTTTGAGCATGTGGACTATGTCTCTACCACTAAGCAATACATCAGGCCCTCAAACAAAAACTGAAGGTGGCTACAATTTTCTTTTTCAGTTTTGAGCTGTTTGGGAATCATACTCAAGATCTCATATGTTCCAGGCAAGTATTCTAACATTAAGTCGTATACCTCCATCCTCACTTCAAAAACAGTAGTTTGCTTCAATCAACATCCTAAAATTTAATGTGTCAACATTAGATGCCAAACATTAAGTATGTTTGAGCTATTGTGTAGAGAATTATGCAATTAATAAAAGTTGATACAAGCCACAAAATTATATTTAAGCCTCTATATAAACAGAGACTGTGCTTTCTTTTCCTGGCTACCTGGAACCAATTACACAGAAACAATATTAGCTGCAACACTGTTTGGCCGATAGCTCAGGCATATCCCTAGCTAGGTCTTCCATATTAAATTAAACCATTTCCATTATTTTATACTTTACCACAAGGCTTGTGGTTTGTTACCTCACATTTTGCTTCTTGGGTGGCTACATGGCATCTGCCTGACTATGCCTTTTTTATCCCTACATTCAGTTTAGTTTTTCCACCAAGCTATTTTCTGTCCTGCCATAGGCCAAGGTAGCTTCTTTATTAACCAATGGTAATAAACATATTAATCCCATATCACCTCTAAGCCAATGAATGTCATAATTAAGTCTCTTCTCTCTCTTTCTCTCCCCCTCTTGTGTGTGTGTGTGTGTGTATACATGTGCATACATGTGGGCATAAGTGTTTGGGGGGTGCATTCAGTTTAAAGCATGTGGTGGACAATTATCGCAAGGAAATCCTATCTTGTTCACTGTTAACAATCTTCCAAAAAGTTCTAGCCTAAATCTTGATATTCTCATGCTTAGTACTCTGAACCAGATTAAATTTAAGAAAAGAAGAATTAGCCAATGTCCATCAAACCAATACATATCAAAGGCCAATGCTAAAAACTTTAAATCAAGTGGAAGAATGTTTTTGCCTTGAAATATATCTATATGTCTTTAAGCCTAGTAATTAGACACAGAAAACCTTCACCATCCCAATGAACTCTCCTCAACTGGTCTCTCTTCCTTTGAAATCATCCCAAATGATTCACACACTAACCTGAATGCTGTCCCATGTTCTCTATTTCTGAGTTTCCATTCCTACTAAAATCGTAAGACGTGTCAGTTTTAAAAGATATATGAAGTGCATCAATAAACATTTGTGAAAGTGGAGTGAGGGCATGTTGTTTATGACTGTACTTGTACTAAAGCTCCAATTTCATGCTGTATCATAGCAACACATTTTTAATTCTGCTCTAAACTGTTGAGCCTAGTTCAGAGACTTTGGCTCTGTCTGATGTTAAATCCTTCCATGCTGTTGGAGTCCAGGCATGTTTCTGTTGTTTCCTGTCTACATATTATAACAATCCCTTTCCTTGGAGCTAAGTTGTTTTACTGGCTCTTTACCTTCAAATACTTGCTGAACATACCCCCTCGATCTTGTAAAATGGCCTTGTTTCTTCCCTGGCCACAAAATTACTACTTAGCAGAATGCATGCTATGTTCTCAAGTGGGCAGACTCCTATAGCTAAAGCCAGAAACCCTGCAGCCACGGAATGAGAGAGCTACCTCGCCTGTGTTGGCTGATCCACAAGACAACAGTGGCCTGCTGGTGTGATGACATTTGGGCTACAAGAACATCAACTTAAAGAATCTTTTTGATTTGATTTGATTTTTGTCTTTATCCTCAACTTCATTGTTTGATGCCCCATGGGAGTCCCTGATTCTCTAAATAAACAATTGTCATTTTAAAGAATCAAAGCTCACTATGATTTTTAGAAAGTATGGAAATATCTGTCTCATCATAAAAATAAAAGAGTGAATCTGATTTTATATAATCATAGTGATATCCATATGAAGATTACCTTATCTATTTGCCTGGTACTAAGGTTGGCATTTTTACAGAATTAAATAAGTCTTTTCTTATTAACTTACAGAGTTAAATAAGGAAAAGAGAATATAAAATAGGTAAAGACCTATTTTCTGATTCTGGCCATAAAAGAGTGGCATTATCTATTGAAACTAAGTAATACTAAAAACGAAATCCCTATGGTTATTAGACTATGCTTTATACCAGAGCGACAATATTTTTATCTTCATTTATCATGCACTAGATCTTACGGGATAAAATTGGCACTGTTTCCTTAGTGTTTTCTACCATGTTTCTCAATCTTCCATTTGATTATCTAATTTAATTTTACACATTAAAATGTTATTAAATTATCATCCACCTGAGAGCATAAAATGTCACCATTTCATTCTCAAAAAAAAATCCATAGATTTATAAAAGCCATCCTTTTTCCATACATGTGAACACTAAAATCCTTTGCCTTAGTAAAATTCCTAAGATCATGTTTGAGTGGAGAAGGGCAAACCCTCAGAGACTTTCTTTCCAGACTCCTCTGATCATCACATACTCCCTGCCTGAAACTTGCCTTTCTTTCTATTTCAGGCAGAAGGAGGTCAGATCTGCCTCATTCATTGAGGTTGAAAATATGACTGTAAAATATAATACATCATAAAATTATAAAATGTTATTCCTTTTCCTCCCATCATCTTTAATGACTTGGAGTAGAAGAGCTCTTTCTGAATATCTTATCATCTCCAAATTGTCAGAGATTTCCCAGTGACCTTATTGGAGAGATAACAACTATGATTGAGAACTAGTAAAATCACATTAGCCTGGGACTAGGAACCCATTCATCACTTCTACACCAACCTCTTGGAACATCTGAGGAGATGAGACAGGAGCCTAAACCCATGTTACAACCCCACATCTACTACTTGCTTGTGATATGGCTTAGATGCACCATCAATATCAGAGGCTCCAACTCTACCTAAGCCTCAGTGCCCATCTTTAATGTAGGCATTATTACACCTGTCCTCATGCATATTTCCCTATTTTATATGAATTTGGACAAAATACATGCTGTGGTTGCTTACAAATATTTGCTTTGCAAATCTTAGCTGTATCTTCTCAATTATCCGCAATATGTGTCTGCTCCCCATTCTTAGCATTTTCTTGAACTAAATTTCCTTTTTTTTTTTTGCTGGGAATTATGCTGCCCTGTTGCCATGCATTGAAATATGATAGAAAGCTCACACATCACTGCCATCACCAATGATGATAACACCTTCACAAACTTTTCTGGACTCTTTAGAACTTTTGTAGCTTTTTTTTTCTAGAATTAACCACTTCTATTTTGTCTCACCTTCTTTCATACCAAGGTATCTTAATGAAACATGGCGCATTGTGCTCAAGCCAGTGTGCCTCGCCATCAAGGTGGTGGTGGCACATGCCTTTAATCCCAGCACTTGGAATGCAGTGGTAGGCGAATCTCTGGGAGTTCAAGGAGCCTAATCTATAGAGTGAGTTCCAGGATAGCCAGGACTGTTAGACAGAAACCCTGTCTTAAAAAACAAAACAACAACAACAAAAAAAGAGTGCCTATCCAGTACATGGAACATAGTACATTTTCAAAACTTATGTTTAATCAACATATGAATAAAAATGTAAATATTTTCCAGGAGTTGATGAGCACTATGTGGAAATTTACATGAATAATTTTACTTAATCATTGAAAATACCTTTAATGTCATATTAAACTCATTTTATACTTAATATATAAAATGTAATAAGGAAGCTCACTTAGGCCCTTTTCAGGTGCTAGAAATTCCACCCTTAGCAGTTTTTACCCTATGATCCTGCCAGCATTCCTCAGGGTTTCTCAGACTCTGAAATATGAACATTTTAGGTTAGATAATATTTTGTGGATGAAGACTATCATCCATATTATTGGTCAATATCAAGACCTCTTTTTACAAGGTACTAATAGCATACTCACCCCAACTTGTTACAATATGTAGATATTGTCAAATGTCTACTAGGAGAATAGTTAGAGAATAGCCGTTTTAAACTCCTGCTTGTTCCCTGCCCAGCAGTGACTGGACAGGGAGTAAAGAATAGGAGGTGGTGGAGGTAGGGGTGGTGTGGGGGTTCTAGTAGAAGCAAATGTAATATCTAAAGAAAATGCAGGAGTTCTGTATTTAATATTGTACACTGGATAGGCAGTTAAGATTTGGCAGCCAGAAGATAGTAGGTGCCAATTTAGTAGAAAAACATTACATTTCTGAAATGAAAAGAAAGCAATTTTTGCAAACCCTTTAAGCTACAGGCTAGCGTCAGACCCCACCTGCTCTATTGTAAGGGAGCTCAGGTTGATGGTAAAATAGGCTTTTGTCAGAGTCCAGATGAGAGCTCAGCTTGGGGCTGTCAGGGTTTTGAGTGGAACACCTGTGGTTTTGAAATTTTCCTGAGCTCCCCTGCTGCTGAGTGCCATCCTGCTCTGGGTATTTTTAGCCCATCTCTTTGTTTTAAGTAACATTATATTGCAAAGGTGCCTTGAATCAGAGTATTTAAGATCATAATCAGTTATTTGGTATAGGGATAAGGCATTAAGGAAATAATTTGTATTAGCCTAGTATTTCAAATAAGGTGGCCAAATATGTAATCTTTCAGAAATATTTTACTTTACTTTATTTCTATGAGTTTTCTGCCTGCACATATGTCTGTGCACCATGTGTGCTGTACCTGGTAGCTAAGGAGGCCAGAAAAAAACAACATTTAATCCCCTGGAACTGGAATTACAGGTAGTTGTGAGCCATCATGTCAGTGCTGGGAGCTGAACCTAGATCCTCAACAAGAGCAGCTAGTACTCTTATCCAATGAGCTATCTCTCAAGGCCCCAAATACATCTCTTAAGAGAAATAATCTAATCAAGTCTCACTCCTCAATGCACAAAACAATTATTTATAGGACTGGTCAATGAATTCATCAAAATAAGACAAAAACAAACAAGCAAAACATGAAACAAACAGTATTTGTAAACGGTGCCCAAGAACATTTTGTTAACATTATGGCAAAATTAGAACTGCACTGAATATTTTGAAAGTTTGTATTGGACCAAGTGTTATTGCTATTATAGAGGATTCCAGAAGGTCCTCTGAGAAATCTCTGTTGGCATCCATCTGGTGCACCAATGCTATTAAGGAATCTAGGCTGGCGTTTGAATGATACAGACTGGAAAACTGGGTGGGGATTTGATACACTAGGTGGTGAAAAGCTAACAAATGAAATTTCACCCAATCCACTCCTGTCTACCAATGATTCATAGGATAGAATAATCATGGGGAAGGGGAATCTAGGTCTTTCTGCTTCTTAGAGTCGAGATCTTGTAATCTTAATTCAACCCTTATTTCTGGGGAGTGATACTGTGGTTCAAAGCAATCTTAGAGAAATTTGAAACAGCAGAAGGAACTTTTAGCATTCTGTCCTTCACATCTCTGGCCATAGTGACTATAGCATGTTCAGGGCATGGCATATACCTTCACCTTGAAGAGGAAGGCAGAAAGAATAGTTTTATATCCCTTTCTATGCCCAAGTTCCTAGCAATTGTCTTAGGGCTTTTACCCATGCCAAGCTCATCTTTCTCTTTTCATCTTTGAAATCACTCTTCTAGAAATGCAGACCCTTCCAAAACTATTTAAACATTTCCACATAGATATTTTCATGCAACTCTGTATCTCTAGCTACAGCCTTTATCACAAATGCTCATGGACTCATTTCTCCCATTAGATCTCTCTTCTTGCTGCACAAGAGGGAAAGACCCTATGATGGCACTCCATATTCTGTATAAGAAACTTCACATATACTCAAGGTAAGAAAATTTTACCAAAGTCCGTCATCAGGAGGGTGACAAAGAATGCATAAAGAAGCAATTAATATATAGTTACTGTATGTCCTTGCTAACAAAATTTTGGTCAATTTTATATGCAGATTTTACATGCATATTCACAAGAACTGTCACATCTCTTGTAAGGAACACATGCCATATCAGAAAATATGCTAGTAGAGGGAACAAGTGGGGGTATAGAGAGCGTTCATGCTCAAGAGCATGACAAAGAGGCCCTAGACCTTTAAAGTATGAAGGAAACAAGCCAATTAATGTATTTTAACTTCACCATAGTAATCTGAAGTTTCAATGACTAGCTCCTTAAAATAAGGTGCTGGTTATAACTGAATAGGCATTTTTAAATGTCATGGTATTTGGGAAAAAATAAACTGACCTTGCAGTCATAATATACCATTGTATAACATAAATAGCCAATGTGCAATTTATGTTTGTTCTTCTCAAGTCTATAAAGCCACTTGCTGAGTTTTACCATGAACAAATGAAATATAAATGTTCTACATAATCATATGTCTTTATTTTTGATAGCTTTAGAGTGTATATTTTTGGTTTGGTTAGTTTCGTTTTTTATTTTACACTTTAGCCTTTCAGAAACAAAAAAAAAATCCTATTTGTTATTTTCAAATATTTTAAGTAGTGCAAGCTCCAGGAAAATAGAACTTTTCATAAGGACAAATGGAAGTTGCAATAGAAATTTTTCTGAGGGTATTTGAATGCATTTTTAAATATAACTTTCTATAGGACCAACTCATCATGTTACTGTTTTAGCATCACAGAAGACAGTTTGTATATAAATACCTGGGATCTGACATTCTACCATTTAATTGCTTATACCTTTAAAATAATAGCCTGGCATATTGATAACTCTAAATCTTCTCCAAAGATCTGAAATTGTGTGTCCTGCCTCTTTTATTCTATATTGTAAAAATAAAAAGGATTTGGCTTTTTTCCCCCAATTTATTCCAGCATTAAATAGATGAGCACATTCAAAATCATTTTAATTGCTTTTTATTTATCCTCTTTCTGATGAGTTTAACTTTCCTTTCTGCTCTATTTCTCCAACTTAGACTTTATTATCTTCTCTTGAAAAAAAAAACTTAGCAAGATGGGGGCTGGGGAAATGGCTCGGTTAAATGACCAAGATGTGTTCCACTTTATCTGCAAAGACTAGACTTAAGCTCCACAGTGTGTATTAATTCAGCTTCTTCCTTTCCAATGACCCCTTTTTAAACAGTTTTAAATTCTGATAAATAATTCTTTAAAGATATATGCTAAATTCAATTATAAATTTTAGATGATGTAGATTATATGTGTATGCATACAATAGAATTCATTTTTTCAGAAGTATAAAATATTTTTTAAACAATTAAAACTTAACTTGCCTGAAAAAAGTTTTGCATGCATGTCAGACTAAGCCTAAAGCATATTTTTTTGTTATACTTTCCTAGTATATCTACATCCATATATATTCTCTCTATATATAATTAAATACAGAAAATATCACCAGGTCAAAAGAAGGCTTTGGAGAATTCTGTCATCTATGTCCTAAAATGAGTTTTATCCAATAGTACATGCTCAGGTACCTTTGTTTCCTCCAGACATTGTTAGAGAGGAATGGTATTAGACTCTAATATTGTAGCCAACAGAAATTCTACAATCAATTTTTGATTTTTCCACCAGGTCATATTTCTGGCAAACAATATGATACTTAAGAATGCTCAGCTATGACCTCTGAGATGGGACTTTCCTGTTTGTAAAAGCAGGAAATATAGAATGGATCAATAGATGCCATTTTCCCCTTTTATACCCTTTCTGCATTCTTTTCTTTCTTCCATTCTTTTTCCCAATATAGATTAATATTATTAAATAAAAAACTTTTACATATCTCCACTAAATGAGTTCATTACCACATTACATGTGGGTTTTGGTTAGAAAATATTCAGTAGACTTAAACAATAATGATTATTTGTTCAGAATATTTGTATTACTCAAATTTACAGACTAGGATACTTCTTAGCCAAGGACTGCTCTCTGAGGTTTGTATTAAAAGAAAAATGTATGCTTGTCAATCAATTTTCTAATCTGTTTTTAAAAGAGGGTAAAAACTTATTGACAAATGAGAATAAATTTGGGGAGTATGTTTATGACCCTATAATAGGAATTATATCATTCATCTCTGATTCCAATAAACTTTGGAGACAAAGGCTTGCATATAGTACATTTAAAGAAAGTTTATGAACATTTCTCAGTAAAAATAAACCTTTGAATATGATCTCACTGACACGTAGCTACTTGATGCACTCGTGAAAATGTGATCCTGGAAGTTGGGTATATGGGTCATATCTTTATTCCTAGAGCCTATATTCACTATTTACTGTCTCCCCTGACAAAATAACATGGCCTATAGGCTTTACTCACAAAACCACTCATACTGCAGGAGTTGTTTTATTTCCTTCAGACTCTAGGAGCCTCATTAGAACCTTTAAAAAAAAAATAAAGCAAACTTTATTTTCCCTAGTCACTATAAGGGAACGTGTTCAAAGGAAACTTCTAAAGGCTAAGCAGAATTTTCTAGTCTCCTCTGAGAGCCTAGAGTCTGCCAGCACAAGTAAGAATGATGAAAGAATATCAAAACTTTAGAACAAAGATCAACGAAGGCTTTTTCTCAGCTTTAGCCTGTGAAGTGGGGAGCAACTCTAGTTATATAATTTGTGTTCAACAAATAGTGTTTCGGCCTGTTTGTATGTTGTCATTGATTGAGCTTGCCTTCTCTATCTGCTGGGTAACAGTAGTAGAAGAGGGAACAATTACCACAACAATCTCAGCCTCCCGCGGTTCAGAGGCTTTTGATATAGCCACAGGTGGCGGAGCTGTAGTCTGTGCCTTCCTTTCAGCCTTCTGTGACTGGAGATTGGTGAAGTAGTTGACAGCTGCGAACTCAATGAGAGCAGAAAAGACAAAAGCAAAGCACACGGCTATGAACCAATCCATGGCAGTTGCATAGGACACTTTGGGCAGGGAGTGCCGGGCACTGATGCTTAAGGTGGTCATGGTTAAAACAGTGGTGATTCCTGCAATGAGAAAGGAGAAGAGCAGTATTTAGCGTCAGGAATCCTGTAACGAGATAAGGGCAGGTTAGTAAGAAGACTCGGTTTTCAAGACACGGGTTTCTCTGTAGCTTTGGAGCCTGTCCTGGAACTCGCACTGTAGACCAGGCTGGCCTAGAACTCACAGAGATCCTCCTGCTTCGGCCTCCCGAGCACTGGGATTATAAAAGCATGCACCTTTGGAATCTTCGAGTTGGCAACTTCACTTTATTCAGCCAAGTGAAAGTGAGATATAATTCATATGAGTGAATTTACTGTATTAACCAATTTTCCTGTATTTTTTTCTTTTCTTTTCTTTTTTTGTACTGGCTTTCCCAAGTGCTAGGATTAAAGCACGTGCCACCACCTTCTGGTCAGGCTTCTCCTTCATGCTGAGCACTGATAACTGAGACACATTTAAGTTATCGAAAAGAGCCAGAATTGCTCAAGGGACAATTTTTTGCTGCTTCCGCACACGACTTGCAAAAAGATGAGAGTCATTTTATGTGACATATGACTCTGCGACATATGTGACTCTGTATCTTCCGTGTACTGAGAGAACACACAGTTGTCAATATTCACTACAAACGCACAGTCGTTGAAGTGGGAACTGAATGGCAATAGGAAGCAAAGGGTGAGGCCTACCAAAGACGGTTCTTGCTGGGACCGACTCCTTATTAATCCAGAAGGACACCTGAGAAAGTATGACCGTCATAATGCACGGAGTGTATATCTGGATCATGAAGTAGCCCATCTTCCTTTGTAAGTGGAAGTAGACTGTCATGATTACGTATTCACCTGTTGGAAGACACACTCATGAGTAGGGTTGTTGTCGACAGAAAAATGAAGGCAGTGCATATAAAACTCGCAACTGTTTAAGTTAACATGGTCTGGAAGAAAACAAGCAAAGACATGATTTAAAAATATATATAAAATACTACTTGATCAGATGCAAAGACATATCAGTTTATTGGTTTTAATGGCATTTTATGCCATTTATTCACACACACAAAAATCATTACAAGACCACATAATTACTCATGTTTACCCAGTTGCAAACTATTTTAAGCTATCACTTCAAAATAGTAAGTTAAGTCTTTAACATCTAATATTAATGAGATAAAATATTAGATATTTTGAAAATATACACTGGAGTTGTGTTACATGATTTTTTTTAAAAATATTCTTACCTGTGTTCGATTTAATTGTCTCACTAGAAACTGTTTGCCCAATCAAATCGTACTGTAGGAGGCTGGAGGATTCCTCTGGGACTTCTACCGAGTAAAGCGGCCCTTTTTTCCATGTGTATATGATTTCACTTTTTGGGTAGGCATCTGTATTTTTTAAACAAATGACACAAAACACTAAATATTGCTGGTTAACTTTCTTTCATTAAAAACAAACATTACCTGCCTCAGCTGTGGAGAAAGAAACACATTTTGTTGCTTTTTTTAAACATCTCATTAATGGAAACTTCTAATATTGACAGAAAGCATACTCCTAAACTCACACTGAGAGTTTCCTAAAAATATTTTCCTCATTTTTCCTAGTCTTCAGCTAAAACCAAATAAACATATTTCTAGTGCCCTATTTGACTTCCAGAAACTTTGTGTAACTTACAGCTCCCAAACTTGAGTGGGCAAGCGTGTCCATCCATAGGGAAGTTAACCAGCCTCATGGGACAATCAGCATTGATAGTAAGCCTGGAGACATTGAAATATGTACATCTGGTTACTATGGAGGATGCATCCTCAAGGCAGTAGAAATGAATGGACAACTCACCTCATGGTGTAGAGAATTGTTCCGTTCTGCATTAATCGGAAGAGCTTGTTAGGGGTAGTCATGTTGTGAGCAATTGACTTTTTCCCATTCCTGAAAAAAGTGTCCGGTGTCCAGATCTTACTGACCATCAAGTTATTTAAGCTCAGAATCTCAGCAGGACCCTGAAACTTCAACCTCTCATCAGTCCAAGTCTGGCGGAAAAAAACATCCATTGTGTACTCCTAAGAGAAAAAACAAATATTGGCACAAAGTGGAACAAACTTGTGAAATAGTTTATTCATTATTTATATGTAATTCTAAATTTAGTCAAGAATGCAAAATTTGTACCAATAACAACTTAATGAAGCTGAATAATTTGGTAAGTAATGATTTTTAGAATCAATGATATTTGATTATAATCAGTAAAGGATTTTTAATTCTAAACAGATTTGGGTAACTCGCAAGGTTTTTTGTTTTTTTTTTCCCTCAAACTTGCAAGGTTTGTAGTATTATAAAACAGATATACAAACTCTTTCTCCATCCTTAATCTGCTCAACATTTTTCCTTCATCTCTTCCCAGTCAGCCAACTTTTCAGCCTTGATCTTTTCTCTGTAATCCTCCTTAACTTGAAAGAAAAACACATGAAAATATCAATAGTCCAGGTTTCTTGCTGCATGTACTACCTTCCTTAAGCTAGTTTAGTGATTCTTCCAGCATCTCACTCACCTTTAGAGTCGGTTCAGAGGACAATACTTCTATGCAGTACCATTCCAACAATACAAACCTTCATTGATTAGTAAATTAAGACTGCACACCATGGATTTCTGATGTTCTCAGAGAATATACAAGCAGATGAAAGCAAGATTATTTTAAACAAAAAGTAGAATATTTAATATAAATTCCACAATTTTGATTTTTGAACCATGGCTTTATGGGATAACGATAATTTTGAAAAGATAATTATGAGGCTATCACAGAAGTCAATGACAAATACCTTGCTACTATGTTGAAGCATTGCCAATAATTTCTTCCACTTTATGATGTTTATTTCTATAGGTAGTGATTAAATTTTAAAAACAAATTTCCATACATAATATATCTATACAATCACAAACCATGCAACATAAAGATTCTAATACACAAAAGTACCCTAAGAAGAGACACATGGACAAAATGAAAGTAAAGTAAACCCAGACTAGAGTGCTGCAGTTCCAAGTGATTATAAATGGTTTCTGGAAACTAAGCAGAACTTGAAGGAAAACAATATGCTAAAATAACAAGTATCCAGTACTGACTCTCCTTTTTCAAAAATTTTTATTTCTTAATAAAATCTCTTGCCCACTCTCTGCCCCTCATTTGTATCTTTCTTCCTTTCTCCCCTTTTCTCTTCTTCCCTTCCTCCCTCTTTTTTCCCATTTTTCCTTTTGTCCCGTCCTTATTTTTATCCACATTTCTTTATTTTTTACATATCAGTTCTAAAGTAGGGCAAGAAGTCACCAGCAACCTTTATACATAATTACAGTTTTCCCAAGAAAAGATAATGACATCCTTCTTTAAAGACATTTATGGCAGTTTCTGTCTTGGTGCTTGTATTTTAGCCTTGTGAGACTAAATACTACCTGAAAACCAGGAAGGCATATGATACACTTTGTTCAAAAGACAACTTCGGGCTTTCATTGCTACTTTCCATAAATACCCTCTTACGAATTCTACAGCCATCTGTACCTGGAACAGAGTCTCCAGAACTCCCACTGATGCATCCGCAATATACAAGGTGGAAAGCATGAACCTATCCAAGGGACTTTTTCACTGTTTGGATAAAATGCACTGTTGATGGTTCATGACAAATGAGAGGTATACCTCGACATCTTACTTATCAATAAACTCTTACATGGCAAGAAATTATTTTTTTTTAAAAAAGAATAATTTCACTAGGACCTCACAAAAATGGAGAAATTCTTCTCTTTGTACAACTAGTCATTGTATAATATAATTATATAATATAATTAATATTATAATACTATAATATTAAAAACTAACTCATCTTCAAGAGTCCAAGCAGAGTCATTCATTTGCTCTAGTTTACATGCCTTCCCAATTTCCCAATGGAAATATGCACCGTGTGTACTGAGATGAATGGCAATACTGGTAATCATTAGTCTTAAGTTGTAGTTCTCCTTTCTAAACAAAAGTACCCAATGTACTTACCATATCCACATCTGACACAGGCCCAAAGCTGGTCACATAGATGTCTGTTTTGACTTCTGTGACAGCACCTACCAAAAGTTAAGAAGGTTGGGACTATTAACATGTGTGCTGTTACTAGACTTTAGTGACTCCACACAACCTTTCACATATCTGAACGTTAAAGCTTTCTAATGGACACCCTTCAGTTTATAAACTTTGCAAACCTAAAGCATTTTATTCACATTAGGAAAGTGTTAAGGGATGGAAGATGACAAAATCAGTGTGCCCTATTAATAGTTAATACTGCCACTAATGATGATAATAACATTGGTATTGATAGCTTTCAAATGACAAATAACCAGAAAAGTGGCACACATGGAAAACCCCTTTCTACATTTACATAACCCTGTGAGTCAATGATGTCCATACACAGACATACCTCTGTTTAGGACAGTAAGGATTATAGAGTATAGGATTACTGACTGAGGAAGGAGTGAGAAAGGGATAGCAATCCACACAAGAACTCTTCATACCCTCCCTCTACCACTGCCTTCCTTCTGAATCCTCTGGGTCTCAAAAGGGTTATAAAAGTGGAATGAAAGTTCAAGTATTTCGTCTAACTGCAGCTCAGTCTCTTACCTCCAAACCCTGGTCGTAGACGGTTATCATAGCCTTCCAGCAAGTTGTCAAGAATCCGACTGACATTTTCTGAGTAGAAATTGCCTTCATCTTCAAGTTGAGCTTTTGAGTTTTCTAGCCTGAAGGTAGAGAGTCAAAAGGTCTCACACTTGGCCTCAGAGAAAATACATTGTGTCATGGGTGCTAGTTTACCCTTCATAGATACCAACCACACCACTCCTATTTACTTTCCCTATGCAATTTAAAGTTCACCCAGTGGATATATGCTCTCCCTTTCCTCTAAGATAAAATTGGGGGAAATCAGAAAAATCTTCTTACCATAGAATTATGGACAGCCAGGAGAGAAGCACCACCATCCTATGGCTCACAGAGATTCCAGGGAACTGTCTTCCTGCTTCTTCCTCCCCTCAGCCAGCTTTCCTGTGACAATCAGCTTGAGAAATCTTCCAGACCCCTCATATCCCTCATCACGGTCTATGTCCAGTCAGCAATCCAGTAGATTAAGGGGTTGCCAGGAAGTTATTAGTAATTCCTTTTATTCTTTTTGTCTTATTTTTGCCTTTTCAGATGGAGTAAGGTCGTTTGTGGTCTTAGATTAAGTCCTGCAGATATCCAGCCTCCTCTGACTGGTTCAGTTGAGAAATGGAGAGTCAGAACAATGACAATAATTAACTAAGGCATTAGGGGAGATTAAAAGGAAGAAATTCATAGCTAGTTTTGGCATGAAATTAGCAGAGCCTGTGAGGAAATCTGGAAAGCAGTGGCATCTTGCTGATTGAGATTATGTTCCAATGGGCTCAGCATTTATTATTTCTATGGTTCACAGAAGGATTCCCACATAGCTCTGAGAGAAAAGTCAAATATTACGGCATTTTCTGGATTCTCTTTATTATTTTCATTGATTCTGCTGACTATAGACATCCCTGTACTAAAAAATTGTCCCATGGGTAACCAATTATAAGTGAGAGAACTCCCTTTGCTATTTTTAATAGTTAAAAACAAAAACAATAAAAACAAACAAACAGCAACAACAAAACCTACCCAAAATCTACAAATTGTAATAAACTAAGCATTCACAGCTATTTCACCAATGGATCTGATCTTTAGAGGATGATGTAAGGCCAAGTCATCTTTAAAATGCTCAAGTTCTGGAACTGTATGGATTCAAATAACTATATATGTGAGTGTGTATGTGTAATGAGGATCACGCTTCATACATTCAGAAGACTATATATGTTGGTATCTACATGTGGTAAATGTCACCTGTCATATATTCAGATGGCTATATACCTTAGTTTCTACATATGGTGAAGTCCACCTACACACATTCAGGTGACTGTCTACATGAAATGAAATCTCTCCTCAATGTACTCCTCTCAAAATTGGGACAACAAGATCTATGAGCAGCTTATAATTACACTGTCAATATTTCTGTGGATTCAGCAAGAGAAACGAAATCAAGGACATGTGATGACTTCAGGAACTATTTGAGCATTTATTTAGCATTTTGACTACAAATCAAGCATCAGAACTCCCCTACAGAGACAACTTCCCTCTCCTGGATGGTGTGAAAATATAGAACAGGCAGCTATCTATGTCCATCTCTTCCTTTGGCGGCTACTTGTTTTCGTTGTTAGCAACAAATCTAAACTCTCATCCTTAACAATATAATATCAATGTACTAGAACTTACGAAAAAATATATCCTCTTTCTCCCTAATACTTTTAGCTTCCTGCATGACCACACTGGCAAAATTTTGTGCATTAGAAATTTACTATAACAGACTATGAACAATTTGAAGAAATATTACAAAGAAAGAAAAACCTGGCACTGCACACAAAATAGCATTTCTCAGATACAAAATGATCAACATACATATATATGAACATATGTATATGCATGCATACATACATAAAAATAAAATATTCAATATCTAAACAAGTTGTATCTTCAGCAACACATACTTCTTCTATCTCTGCCTCTCCATGGACCATTCAAACCGAAAGAAAGCAAGCTCTGGGAATGTAGCTCAGTTGGCAGAGTGCTTGCCTAGAATGCACAAAACAATCAATTTCATTTCCAATACTACATGAAATTTGGGATCGTGATAAATACAAGTAATCCTGGCATTAGGGAATTAAAGGAAGAAAGGTCAGAAGTTCAAGGGCATCCCTGACCTCATTGTGAGTTTGAGGCTAGCCTATGATTCCTATGACCCATATTTCTGGAATAAATGATAAAACACAACACATTTTGAGAAAAACTAGAGAAACCCATAGAAGGCCCTGATTTTAAATGTATAAACTGATTGTTATTTTATATACCTAATAAATAAACAGTAGGCAATCTGAGCTGATCTATGAGTATTTGATTCTTTATAAATTGCAATAAAAACATGGTCAAGACTCTCAGAGCTCAGTACAGTGCTTATCTGCAGATCTCTGCATCTGGGATTTTATGAGTCAGGGGGTCTTGAAGGGGGAAACCATAGAGACAGCTGACCTGAGCTCGCTAGAACTCATAGATGATGGACCAATAGTTAGGGAGCCTGAATGGGACTGACATAGGCCCTCTGCATGTGTGTAACGATCATGTATCTTGGTCTCTAAGTAAGGCTTCTAACAGTGAGAACACGACCTCTCCCTGGTGCTTAGCTGGCTTTGGTAACTTGTTCCCCATGCTGGTTTACCTCACACCACCTGACATAAGAGGAGGAGCATGGTCCTGTCTCAACTTGATATGCTATGCTTTGTGTAAGCCCATGGGAGGCCTGCCCCTTCTGAATGGAGATGGAGGAGGAGCAGATTGAGAGTGGATAGATGGGAAGGGGGAGAGAATGGGAAGAGAGAAGGGAGGTGAAGCTGGTTGATATGTAAAATAAATGAAAAAAAATGTTGTTTAAGTAAAATTAAAAAAGAGATGAAGGGTCACAAACCGAGGAAGCCACATGGTCCCTCTGGATGCTGTGGGTGGCAGGAAATGGTTCCCCATTGCCTCATCTAGAAGGCACCAGTTCTGTAGCACATGGGCTTCAGTTTGTTGAACTTGGGTTAAACTTCAAAATTCTGGCCTTCAGACGAGTAAGAGAATAAACTCATGTTATTTGTTTGTTTGGAGAAAAAAAAACATGCTCAAGAATAATGAAAGATGGATATCATCATCAATAATAAATGAAATGCAAATTGAATAGTATATAAATTCCTTTGTGGTTCCTTCATGTCCAATTCATGCAACATACCAACAAGCAGTCCAGGCAAGAGCAGTTTCTTGCACAAATGGCTAGCCTTGTCACATCAAATGCAAATTCCATAACAAGTTTCTTCAATGTCCATCAACCTCCCTCAAGTAATTGGTGCTGCCAATAGCATACATGTCTCACTACTGAGAAAAGTCTAAGTACTTAAAACCTTTTAACTGCCATATTCTGTAGATCTTTAAAAGGTCTGAAGAATACCTATCCATCTGGAATACATCTCTGTATATCTAGAAAACTTAACTAAAATGACTACAATTTGACTATTATAAATGACTCTATTAACTCATATTTCTTAATTATACATTACATTTTTAAGTGAATTGCACAAGCTCAATACCTTAAGAGAAGAAATACACATATAACAAAATTGACCTTAAATTTGTATCAATAAGCAAAGTCCATACCAAAGTAAAGTATTGATTTCTATGTTATATCCACCTTTAAATGAAAACAAACATTTATAAACAATCATTTGGAGAATTTAGGCATTGCTTTCTCCAAACTTCTTCCTGTTCTTTGTTGGGTGAAGTATTTTCAGTGTTCATGGAGACCTCTCAGGCAGTATTGTTCTATCAAACAATATTAGCTTGAAAGGAATTCACAGGTTCTCATTCTCTGTGCAAACAAAAGCAGAACCTCTTTTCCAAAGCAACATATCCTTAGACTCAAATTTTGAAGTCAAGATACCTTTAAAATATATATGTTGGGTTAGTGTAGCAGCCCATACAATGAAATGTCTCTCTGTAGATAGCTCATTCACAATCAAAAATTCAAAGAAAACACAACAGTATACATAATCCAGATCTCTGTGTATATCCCTTTCTGTGTATATCCCATGTTGATGTGGGTTGTTTTTACTCTATTATTTTTAATATTTATTTTATTATCTTTAGTCAAATCTATGGCTGTCTGTATCCTTTCTTCACTCTCTCTCAAGCCCATGTATATTTATCCAACACTGTGACCCATTCAGAGGTCTTTTTCATTTGAGTCTGTCTTATTGTGTATCTGTAATCAGTTTCAGAAAAGGAGAGGTTTTTATTTTTATTTTTGAAATACTAAGCAGGTGTGGTTAGGATTAATGGTGCAGTTTTGCCTGGATTCTGCCTAATCCAACATAGTGGCGGTACATTCACCACCTCTGTGAGTGATGCTCACCACCCCAACTCCATGGACACAATGGGTCTTTGTCACCATTAAGTAATTTGTAACACGATGCTCATGAACCTCATTTAAAAAGTGCTCTGTTGCGGCACACAACCTGTCTGCGCTCTATGTGCCACCATACAGTTTGTGAACTGGGCAAGGGGCTGGAGAATAAAGCACACAAACACACAGAGACAGAGGCAGGTGTCATCCTTGATGCCAGAATGCCCCAAGAATGCCCCTATTATTGTGTCCAGGGGCAGCTTATATAAGAATAGCCACGCACCAGAAACCATTCCCCTGCCATCAGGAACTCCTGAGGGTCTCATGCTCAGAGTAGCTGTAGGCACTCAGATCAGGGGAAAACAAGTTGTTTCAGGACCTGGGGGTTCTCAGCTCCCAACATCTCACCTCCATATATATTATTTTTTCTAATTTTATACATATATATAATATACATATATATAAAATTAGAAAAAAGAATAGCAAGAACTCCAACTGCTTTTATAAGCTGGAAAATGCCCTAGCCAACATGCTCATTCAACTGTCAACATGGATGATATTAAATGCTAGTGCCAGCTACAAGATAGTCACAGCAGCTGTCTGACTGATGACAATTTTAGCTGCCATGAAGGAGGCTGCAGCAGTGACAATAGTGGCCAACTGTGGTGATCCCAAAGTCTCTAAGATGGCCTGGCAGTTCCTCCTTCCTCTGCCTCCTTCAGCAAATCCTACTGGCATGCTCTACCACAACTGGCTTGGGCAGCAGGCAGGCTCAGAGACCTTCTGCAGTTACTACGCAGGTTTCTCCAGTGTTGTGGGAAAGCCTACCACTCGCACTGCAGACTCTTGGACATGCAGAGCTTGGAACTGCCACTGCCTTTCCCTTACCCCGCTGCTGCCTTCCATATGCTGCATGCAAACAGGCAGCCCAGTGGGGTCTGTGCAGCTCCAGCTTGTCTCGGCTCCAGCACTTGTTGCCACATTTGCTGATACTCCTGGCACTGACTGGGCCAGGGTAACGTGCCTTTTGCTGTAGCTGCCTGGCAAAGCTCTGCTCCATCTGCCTTTTGGCCCCAGCTGCATTCTTTCTGGGTCCAAACTGGTGCATGGAGCGGAGCAGAACTTGGGAAAGCAGGCTTGCTGCTCCAGAACCACTGAAGGGGCCAGACTTAAAATCTTTTAGGGAATTTGGGAGTCGTCATCCTGTCTGACCTCTTCATGCTGAATGGGAGTGCTGCATTCTGGGGGTATTTTACTGCAATATTTCAAGGGGGCTTGGTGATTCAAACCACATGAATCTGGAATAAATCCTCAGGTTCTCATCCTCTGTGGAGACAAAAGAAGAACCTCTTTTCCAAAGCATCAAATCCTTAGGCCCATATTTTAAAGCCAAAATACCTTTCTTAGCAGTTCCCAGAATCAAATGTCTTTCTCCAGTCCAGAACACAAAAGATAACACAATCAACACAATACAGTATCATACATCTGTACACATTTTATCTTTTTGATCTGTATACATTTACCCTCCCGCCTCCTCTTTATCTGGAGGGTGTCCCTCAGAGAATCTCTGGGGATGAAAATACATACTCTTTTCTCTTTTAAACTTACTCTTTTTCTTTCATTCTTTTTGTAGTATTTTTACTTTTTTGTACTTTTTTTAGTCTTTTTTGTACTCTTTTTACTCTTTTCCTTTTTAAGGCCTTTCAATTCACCCTCCTGCCTCCTGGTTCAGAAGGCATCCCACAGAGTACCTCTGGGGATGAAAAAAATGCATACCACTCCCCAATCCACCCTCACCATATCCGAGGGCGACCTCTCAGCATTCCCTCATTCCCGATCTTGGTGGGACCTCCACTTGCAGCACATCACTCCTGTCTGTGCTCTATGTGCTGCCATACCATTCACGAGCCGGGCAAGGGGCTGGAGATTGAAACAGACAAAGACTTGCAGACAGAGAGGGGAGTCATCCTTGATGCCAGAATGCCCCTTTTATTGTGTCCAGGGGCAGCTTATATAGGGATAGTAATGCCCCAGCCAAACATATCAGAACCCATTCCCCTGCCATCAGGAACTCCTAAGGGGCTTGTGTTCAGAGCAGCTGTAGGCACTCAGATCATGAGAAAACAAGTTGTTTCAGGACCTGGGGGTTCACAGCTCCCAACACTCTGTAATAGTAACTTAAAAAAGCCAGATCCATTTGTGCCTCTAGCATGAACTATGAAGTTTTTGCTGCTAATGCTGAGTCAGGAAGCCTTCTCTTAAAGGAGCTGCTCCTCTGCTCCCCACTAGCAAACAGAGCCTATCTGAAAATATGTGGCTAATTAGAAGCTCCAATTGACTCCTGTTTCTAGGGACCTAGAAGTCCCTTTTTTATATAATCTTAAGCTTTTTTAGGTCTTACGTGGATCTATGCTCCCACGTTGGGTACCATTATATAAACAACAGAGAATTTAGGTCCCAGCCACCTAGACCTAAATAATCACACATAAACTATATTAATTACAACACTGTTTGGCGAATAGCTTAGGAGTATTCCTAGCTAGCCCTTGCATCTTAAATTAACCCCTTTCTATTAATCTATGCTTCACCATGAAGCTGTGGCTTACTGGTAAGGTTCCCACATCTTTTTCCTTCAGTAGCTACATGGCATCTCCCTGACTCTGCCTACTCTTTCTCTATAACTCTGTTCAAATTTCCTGTCTGGCTTTATTCTGGCCTGCCATAGGCCAAAGCAATTTCTTTATTAACTAATGATAATAAAACATATTTGCAGCATACAGAGTGGAATCCCATGTCAAATAAGTGGCAGAATCAAAATTTAAAACCAAACCAAACATTATCCCTCAAAAGCAGCCAGATAGAACCTAAGACTGATGAGCAGAAGTGAGCAAAAGTGTCAGTTCTACTAAATGAATCATTTCTGTTGTTAGTCATTCAAAGATGGAGTCAGCTTTCATGGGTGAAAATGAATGTCCAGCTCAAAGGAGCTGCAGCAATGATTTGCATGTTATGGAGGCAATTAATATGATCCCTGTGATTATTCTGTAAGACACTGGGGCTATCTAGAACGTTTTAAGGAATAATTGTCCATCAGGATTACAGAATAATCTAAAATGTTGACACTGGGGCTATCTGGAATGTTTTAAGGAATAATTGTCCAACAGGAAACATATACAGATAGTTCAGTTTAAAAGCTCAGCTCATTTCTTTGGAGTCACATTAGAAAGAGGAATGGAAAGATTACTGGTGGCAGAATATACTATAGAAGCAATGAAAGTTGTACTACATCACTTAACTAAAGGAAGGAGTAAAGTGCTGAACCACATAATGGCAAGCATTTATTGAATATTTACTGCATAGAAGTCACAGGTAAAGATACTGTCAGTAATCTATTCAACTACCCTGCAAGTTAGTTATTTCTATATTTGGTTTTACAATGGGTGAAAAAGGCGACTCACTAAAGGTATGTCACTACTCTCAGGTCTTGGAGTTAGTTATTATCTCTAACTCCAAAATGTGCACGGTTTTATACTGTGCTTCATGCCTAGCAGACCTTCCTCATTTTCTAAAGTCATAGCTCTTAAACTTCCTGGACCAGCAGAATTCTCTATTGTTATTAAGGGATACCTATGATCTCAGTGGACACTCTAGGAAATCCCCGTGTGATACCTATTGGGGCTTCAATGTAATAAGAATAAAATTGCTCTGGGAAGCAAAGGACAATAAAGGGACATTCCTATGGACTACTGCTTGAAATTGTTCCTGGCTTGGATAGGAGTGGATTGTTGAGTTCATTATAGGGCACCCTGTCATCTCCAAAACACGTAGAGAGGAAATAGCCACTTCAAATGCAAATATTGAGAAACCAGAAGCCATTTGCAGAAGCTTATGATTTTTTTAAATTTGTGTTTTCTCAATTATTACCAATTCTATTCAACTTTTACATATTAAACACATGACAGATGCTGAGAGTAAACATTTTTATGACACAGTACTCTCCCTTAAAATGTATGTATACATTCTAGTGTTTCTCCAGTAATACTAATAAAATATACTTAGAGAGAATAAATATTGAATAGAGAAGACTAATCATTAATCAATAATGAAGAAACAAAGTAAGGAGGCAGTTGCTGCAGAGCTTGGGAACTCGTGATTATTTCAAAGAAAGCATAGAATATAATCTATTGGACTGGAGTTCAGAGTTGGAGTCAAATATACATTAGGAAAACCTTCCCTGAGCTTTATGAGGAGCTCAGAGGTGAGAAAATACTTGCATTTACAAATAATTTTAACAACCGAGAAACTGCAATATAGAAAGCAAAGAAAAATGAGGTGAATGAGAAGCTTGGAAGACATTACCAAGTCTTTTGAAAGGGTAAGTTCTTCACTGGGTAATTGGGGAAAGGGAACAGGCTCCTGCAGATGACTACAGAGGAAAGGCTTTCTGAATAGTGCCCAACAGCTCCTCCATGAATGAGTCATGGAAACAGAACTAGACATGGAGCATGACCTTTCTATATTTGCGCCACTTGATAATGTCTTGAACTTCAGTACATTAGACTGTTTGGGGATTAAATAATTTGGGTGCTGTGATGGCTAATCTTGATTAACAACTTGTTTAAATCTAGAGTCAACTAAAACACAAAATGCTAGACATGCCTGTGAGGGATTTTCTTTTTTTCATTTATTTGTTTCATTTGTTTTTTGTTTTTATTGAGCTATATATTTTTCTCCACTCTTGACTGACATTTGAAGTGGGAAGACCTACCCTATATCTGGGCCACACCTTCTGGTCCATATAAAAAAACATGGAAGAAGGAACTTCTGATGTTTTGTCTTCTAGCCCCTACTCTCCCTGTCAAGCTCATCTATCCTATCTGCAAGACATTCTGTCACTAGTATTAGAAACTAATTCTTCAGGATTCTAATGTAGACTAAAGATCAGCAGCTCTCTAAGAATCCTCCAGGACAACAGCCCATATTGGAACTGCTGAGAAATCTAGCATTACGAACTGGACATCTACTGGATCCTTGGCCTTTCCCTCAGGAGACAAGCACTGTTAATCTAGCTGAACCAAAGCCTCTAAGTTACCTTAATAAATCTACTTTTTAATATAAAGGTATTTATTCTATCAGTTCCATTCTTTTAGAAAGCATGATTAATATTGTGCATTACTATACATATTGTACTATCAAAAGATTTATCTCTTCTAGGTGTCACCTTCCCCTTTTATGAAATGGGAGGATAGGCTATGATGAAGATAGAATAAACACAGACGAAATTGTTTCTCATGGTCATGAGAAACATGACCAGAAATGAAAAGCATCCATCATCAATACCAACACCATTGTCACTATCATGACCGTTCTTTTCATTGCATTTGGCCAAATCAAATCTTTTCTCTTAGGTTTTTGGAAATGGAGCTAAGAAACTAGAGACTACATCACTTACTGAAGTCATTGTGATGGAGGAGGGTGGATTAAATAAAATTGGTTCAAGCAACAGCTGAAAAAAGATCCATTAGGAAAAGAAAGGAACAGAAATGCAGTGGATCTTCAGGGAGAAGCAGTGATGAGTTCATGAGTTCCTGCAAATCAAACCTTTCCAGAGCAACTTCCTAGTTCTTAACTCCTTCATAATCTGGGTGTCATATCCATCATTAGGTTTCTCACGAAATCACTGTATTTTTATTTTAAATTTATCTTTCTTGCGCAGGGCAACTTGGGTTGATAACTGCCACTAGCATTTACAATTTGGTAGGTCATCTTGCAAAGTGAAAGCAAAATTTCAGATTGTGTTGACAGTATTGACGTTTGGATGAGCGGTGTGACTCACCGGGGAGCAAACCTAGATAGTATAGTGTGCTTTCCCTCCTTTCTTGGTGGAGGGGAAAACATGGTTTATTAAAAGTTACTTAATGAACTTGCTGCTTAATGAATGCCACCCCTCCATGGAGTAGAATAAGCACTTTAGAAAACTGCACAAACCCATTTGGGCCACTAGGGGACCGCTGAGATTCCTCTTCTGGCTGTGCTACCCATGCCCTAGAATCTGCCTATGTATCTTGTGCTTGAAGTATAGGAAGAAAATGCCTGTATTTTGGATTTGAGCCAGATGATGAGCTCCAGGGAAATGTTACAGAAGAGCCAGCAGAATGGCATTCAGCTAAGCATGGATTCTGTCTGGCTTGTTTAGGATACAGACTTCAAACCTACTATCCTGTAAAGGGAAAATCCCAGAGACAATGATAAAAAGCCAAATTTGAAATCACATCATCCATACTGTTATTTTGGTCTTTTGAGACAGGGTCTATCTATGTAGTCCTGACTATCCTGGACCTACCTCACTGTGTAGACCAGGCTGAACTTGAACTCACAGAGATCCACCTTCCTTTGCCACCTGAGTGCTGGAATTAAAGTCATGAGTCATCATGTCTAGCTCATATTACTTTAAATGACAAAATGTTCCCTGTTTGAATAGAATGCATATGGTTTCCTTTCAAATCTAAGTGACTCTATTTGAGAGATGGGAATACAACTGATGGGAATGGGATACCTAGATAAAAATAAATAAATAAATAAATAAGCAATACTAATGGACACATTTACTAGGTAGGTCTTCATTACAGTATATAGTGTTAACAGCTGTTAAAACTGCTGCAGTGTTCCTTACCCCCAACAACCTACATAACAGTTTCTGGTACTTTGAAATCCAGCTATTTCCAGGTCAGTACCAGCTTATCTTCTCCTTGTCATATGACCAAAGTGTGTGATAATGTTTCAATTTTGCTTAAATTGCATCTCTTTAACCTTAAACTGCTTCTAGTGTTTAATGGTTTCATGTTCTTTTCAGATTCGAATAGCTTTTAGTCATTTTATTAAATTTATCTATTACATTTTTCAGTTGTTCAAAGATACATAGACAAATGGATGGATAGAGAAATGGATGGACAGATAGACAGACAGACAGACAGATAACCCTTTGCTTTTACTTTCTCAGTAAATTATTTTCCAGTCTTTCATTTCATGTGGCACATTTGGTCAGACAGATATTTTAATAAGGTCAAATTTATTTTTGCTTCACCTTAGCAACATAGTCTCAGCATTTTAGTAAAGTACTTTCCAAGAACTGAAATCTCCTTCGTATTTCTTCCAACAGGTTTAGTTTACAAAGACTTAGTTTTCAGGAACATAATTTTGTAAGAGAGGAATAGTGAAGACCTATCTTATTTTCCTAATTAGGATACGATTGTTTTAAAAAGCAAGTCTATTTATTACCTAGAGATTTATAGTATCTACTCTACAATTTAACAATTATCCACTCTCGGATGGAAAGCATTATTAGACTTTTACAGCTACTACATTGACATTCTTTTGTTTATAGCTGCACCATCATTATTAATTTCTCCCTTAAGTTCTTTTGTATAATAGATCGTTCATCCTATTTTAAATCTATCTAAATCTCTTCTCCAAAATACCAAGATTTCATCAATGACACATCAGTTTGTGTCCTAAAGCTCAGGCTTTTAAATCTATTAATCTCTACATATTGTGTTTCTAAGTGTTATGCTGCTTTTCCTAATAATGTGTGTGGGTGTGATATGATAGGTAATTATATAATTTGTGTATTTTTACAATTATCATTGGAATATTTGAAGTATTATATTATAAAATAAATCAGGTACATAGGCATACATTTGTCATGAAACTCTCAGAAGATCAAAGAAGGGGTTTTGATGAGTTTGAGAGTTTTACTGGAGAAAATTTTCCTGGGGAAAAGTATGTCTACTCAGCCCAGAGTGGGAACCTATGACAGAACAATGTAATGACCATGCCAAACTCAACTTACTGGAACAATGAACTTTCATTGGGTTACTAACAGGAGTATGGGAGAGGAGTTACTTACAGGAAACAGACATGACTCGAAAGTGACTGCATCAACAAAAAGCCTATCACACTATGGGAGACAGCTCATAAAATCTACATCTCCAACATGCTGCATGGCTGCAGGCATTTCTACAGGTCTCAGAGTATCCTCTTTGTATTTGACTCGCCAGAATCTCTTCCTACAACAGCTGAGTGCTTCTGTAGCCATGGAAGGAGTCCTCAGGAATCTTCTACGTTTTAACTTTCCAAAAGAAGTGAAGTGGATTCACTTCCTCGGTCTCACAGGTCTTTCCCTTCCTCCTAGAGGGAAATATTTCAGTCAGGAGAAAATTGTTGTACAACAGCAAAACACTGTGGAAATAAGAAAGGATGAAAGGGGTAAGAAGGACAAAAAGGGGGAAAGAATGGAGAAATGGAGGAGTGCATGAGAGAGGGCATATATTGTATGCCATACTTCCTTAAAAATGCCACCACGTAGATATATACTGGGTCTTTTGTGACTGCAAATATATAAACATAAAGGATTGGTGCTGTCATCAAGAAGTTTATTGTTCACTTATTGGGCTCTCTTAACCATTAATGCAATATTTCTATTTGACCTACATATATTTGAAATGCCACAATTGAAATACATATTTTCTGTATACATTGATTAAGCAAATATTCACTCAGAAGCAATTAGGTACCAAACACTGAAGTCTTTGTGTTAAAAAGGAAGTAATAAGAAAACCAAAATTGTGCACCTGCTTATAGGTAGAGTAGGACAGGTATATAGTCACAGTATAGAAAGGCTGTTACCAGACAGAGGCAGAGGTACAGAAACTGTAGGAATTTGAAATCTGGAGACTCACATGAAGGCTCAATTGCCAAAACATTAACATTCCATATTTCCTTGGCAAATATTTCAAACTTTTAACAAGCTTTAATATCACTCTACTTCATGTTTCTTTTATTGCCTTTTCCCTTCTTTAAGCAGGTAACAAATTCTATCCTTCCTTGCCTGAAGAGAGTTTGTGGCAACTTAGGAAACAAAATAAACATTTGTCTTGCTTGTTTCCAGAAAAAAAAATGGGGAGAGAGAGAAACTAGGCTTGTGGCATAAACAAGGTAGTTTGAAGAAATAGAAAGAACAAAAATTCAACCAGACTACAAAGTAATTTTCCCTGGGCTTGGTGAGTTGGGAAACATGGAGACATATGCAGGTCTAAAAGGCACAAAGCAGCTATATAATTCTTCCCTGCTATCCCATATGGTATGGAAGCATCTGGATGGAAATGGTTGTGTGGAAGCCAGGTATGCAGATGTGTGCCCTCCAGGAAGAGCTTTGAAGCCATGAAGAATGGCGAGGCCTTACAGGGTCATCTTGCCCCTCCTCTTTTAACATCCGATTACTCTGAGATCTGGATGAATGGAAGCTTCTTTGGGATATTCCAGAGCTGGCAGATGAGATTCGTGTCATCAAGAAACATATACTATTTTTATGCAAGAGGGCCATGGTCAATGAAGTACTGAAGTGTCTGTTCCATTATTAGGGGAAAGGTTTTTTATTGTGAGTAAGAGAGAGAAAATATCCAGAGGCAGATGAAAAAATACAAAGGAAAGGAAGAGAGGTAAACTGGATGTAGCTAGAAGACTGGACATGGCCAGGGTTGTCTGTGAGAGAGGCTAAAGAGCAAAAGAAAAGAGAGGGACTGCCAAGAAACAGAGAATGTCCAGAAATGCTAGACAGCTAGCAAGGGTAATCATTGTGTTGATAGAACGAATGGGCATTTTAGAGGAGGGAAGCTTTGAGAGGTAAAGAGGGCCAGGATACTACTGTGGGGCTTTGAAATATATTACAAGCACTAGTGGGTAGGGACTGGGGAAACCACAAGTACATATCAGTGTAGGTCCCTTCTTCCAGAGGCAAGAAGAATGACTCCTTTTGGTAGATAGGGAACCTGTTTCACAAGGTCCTGAGAATTTCTGGCTATATCTAACCACCAGAAATCCTTCTATAGTCCACCTTCATTTCCAGACATATGGACTTTTGTAGGAAGGCCAGTAGGAGGCTTCTTTTTTGTCTCGGCCAACCAAAACCAAAATAACCACAAAGAAACTATATTAATCAAATCACTGCTTGGCCCGTTAACTCTAGCTTCTTATTGTCTAGCTCTTACATATTAATTTAACCCATTTCCATTATTTTATATTTTACCACAAGGATCATGGCCTACCAGCAAGGTTCTGCCCATATCTATCTCCAGCTGCAGCTCCATGGCTTCTACCTGACTCTACCTTCTTTCTCCCAGCATTCAGTTTAGTTTTTCCCACCTACCTCTGTTCTGCCCTGCTCTGCTATAGGCTCAAAGCAGTTTCTTTATTAACCAATGGTATTCACAGCATACAGAGGGGAAGCCCACACCAAGACCAAACACTATTATACCTTTGAGTTTATTATTTGCCTTTTGTTCAATTACGGCTTTCCCCATGATTTTATAGTACTTTCTCAGGGCACCAATATGAGAAAGTAATTTATGGAGGAAACAAACCTAGGAACAGGGAAATAGAAGCAATGAACTGTTATTCTACAAATTGGTTTTGTCCCTCCTTGGCTGCAAAATAGCAAGCCTTGGTAGTAGATGGTATTTCTCAGATTTTACAGCTTTAATGCCTAAAAATTCATTCCTTACTTGAAACCTTTGCTACTAGGAGTTATCCCTGAGAAACTCTGGAATTTATCATCTAAGGAGTGTTTCTTAAGACAGAACTAGGCCCCCTGAATGTGGGTAACAATTGTGTGGCATAGGCAGTCTGTGGGGCCACTAACAGTGGAACCAGTATTTATCCCTAGTGCATAATCTGACTCTTTGGAGCCATTCCCTATGGAGGGATACTTTGCTCAGCCTAGATACAGGTGTGGGGGGAGGATCTCAATCCTGCCTCAAGTGATGTGACAGACTTTGTTGACTCCCCTTGGGAAGTTTTATCCTCTCTGAGGAGTGGATGGGAGTGGAGTGGGGAGAAGGTGGGAGGAATAGGAGGACAGTAGGGAGAGGGAACTGGAATTGGTATGTAAGATAGATTGTTTTTAAAATAAAATAAGTGGTTCCAAAGTAAAACAACAACAACAACAAAACGATTACTGGTTGCTATTTCTGAATTTATTACAGCTCAAAGTTTCAGTCTATATATTAATTCCATAGCCATGTCTTCTGCCCTATGTAATTGGTACTGATTCTTCAATTATATATTCTTTCTCAATGGTAGTTGAGTCAGAACAGTATTGTATCGGAACAATCATAGTTAAATCTTCGGTTGGGCTTAAATGTCTCCTCTTCTCAATGTTATCACTAGCTGCTTCCATATCGCACAGCACAAAGCATGATGCATAATACTGTCTTGAATAAGCATGTAATAGAATAAACATTAGTTTGACAGAATAAACAGTTTATTTTTTCAATTCCTCCCATATACAAATGTATATAAATATATGTGTATGTTTATGCACATGTGTGTATAACTGTTCATATACTTGTATGTGTGCATATATGGGTATGTGAACATACTATCCCAAAGATACTTTTTTAAGATACTATTTTTAAAATTTTTCATTTATTTATGTATGTATGTGTGTGTTATGTGTATGGCATGCATGCCATCGAACACATGTGGAGATCAGTGGATAGCTAGTGGGATTCTGTCCTTTCCTACCATTCTGTGTTGTTCTGAACCCAAACTTGAGTCCTACGCCTTGGTGGCAAATAGCCTTATTCACTAAGTCATCCTTATGACCATTAAAATCCTTTCTAGTTTGCACAGATTAATGTGGAATTCCCCTCCTTATGATATGAATATGCTTTGCTACCATGGGTTAATAAGGAAGCTCCTTTGGCCTATGGCATGGCAAATAGAAGTAGGCAGGAAAACCAAACTGAATGCAGGGAGAAGGAAGGCAGAGTCAGGCTGATCTCAAGAAGCTACTGAAAGGAGAAAGATGCCAGAACCTTACTGGTAAGCCACAGCCTCATGGTTATACAAAGAGTAATAGTAATAGGTTAATTTAAGATTCAAAAACTAGCTAGGATTATGCCTGAGTCATTGGTCAAACAGTGTTGTAATTAATATAGTTTTGTGTGATTTGTTTGTATAGATTTGGGTCTGGGTGGCCAGGAAATGAAAAAACAATCTCTGATTACATAAAATAGATAAAATATTAGGCTATGACATTTAATATTAGGCTATAGCACATTGCAGTAGACTTGCTTGTTGTTTTTCTTTTTCTAACACTGATTTGTAGACCAAGCTTATATAATATTCCACTAAAACACACTCATGGAAATCTACATGACTGGATGACAGTCATAATATGATAATGAAGTCAAGGTTAGTGTTCAGTTATACTTCTCCTGGAACATTCATTCTTCATGCATTTGTACATCTAAGAGAAATTTATATGGCTCCAGATTAGTCTTTTTGTAGTGTGTGAGATAGAGGCAGAGATTTAATATAACCACATTGTATTAGCATAATCAGTATTTCAGAAATCAATGTGAAAAAAGTGAATATATGAAAAGAAAAATGAATCCACAGTGAGTGCAAACCAGGCCACTAAAAACTGTTTTTAATTTGTTTTAACACTTCAGTTAGTCACATCTGAAAGTCCTAAAAATTACTCTTGCCTCAATATTTGTGAAAGATAAAAAGTGGACTTACTTTAGTGGAAAATATTGCCCCAGAGCTGTACTTTCACAAAGTGTTAAGTATGTAATTGCAGTGTTAACAAAAAATATAAAATGTTTATTACAGAAGTGAAACCCAGTAACCATTATTAAATTCACTTAAGTATAATAAGACATAAATCATAAATGCCATGAGCACATTCTGAATTTGTGAATCAATTGAACTTAAAATATATGCTAAATAAGTATTAGTATCCTACACCCATCTAGTACAAACAACTTTTGACAGAAGAACACCCTTCCACATGTGATGTGTAACTAGAAGTATATTTACTTGACAATAAAATATGTACTTGTAGAAATCATTTCATTCAAGCATAAAAGTGCCAATGTGTAAACACAACATAAATGTATCAGATGTTACTAAAGAAAATTTTAACAGTATCTGATTTTAGTTTATTTTTTCTGTTGAACAAAGGTGGATACACACATATGCTGTAATGCTTTACTGATGTGTGTTTATTTTATTTAAGGTGGGTTGTTAATATTAGGCACATGTGTAAATGAATCATCTGTGTAAGACTTTGGATGAATATATGCTGCCACATACATCAACATACAATAGAATAATTGATGATGTTTGTAGAATCTGCATCAAGGCAGAATTGGAGAAAAGAAGAGAATAGAAAGCACCCAAATTCTAATAGCAAGTGATATTAGTTCTTCTGAGAAGAGAACTAATGAGAGAGATGGTGGGGTGGGGTAAGGGGCAGAGATGCTCAGAACCTGCAGTCAACAGAGTGGAAGAGTCTCAAAAGAACTGGTATTGTAGTTCCTGTCCACATATAGTGACCTGATATTGAAAGGGTTAATGATATGAAAGTATAGCAGGAAGATATCCCCGGTTTAAAAAATGGGGGAGTCAAAGAATGTCAATTTGCTTTACTCAACTCTTTTGCTAGATTTTAGTACTAAATGAGTGCATAGTGCCATGCAATACAGAATGCTGTCAGTTATATAATTATATTTGTTCTGTTAATTCAGCTGCTACATTCACATGAAAACATCCTTATACATACCCTCAAAGTCAATGGAGTCAAAGAACTGGAAAACCCAGGTCAAATATGTGCTACATAAAGAAAACCATCTCACCATTTTTCATTTCTGCTAGTACTGTCATGGTGTTGGGAGCTGCAGACCTCAGACCCTGAACTTTCTATGATGTTTTGCCGGCTGTAGTAAACAACTTGTTTTTCTATGCTTGCAGGGAATGTTTTGATTCTCATGAAATCCTAACAAGGAAGTGGTTCAGTCATCTGATAACTGGTGGGCCTTCAGTGGAAAATCCCTAGAGCTAGGGCATGGCTACTAGTCAAGGAGAGCGCTTTATAAGCTGAATGGTAACAAAATAAAATTGGCATTCTTGCTTCAAGTGTGACCCACATCTCTGTGTGTTCTTCCCCAGATCCCAGCCTGACTGCAGTTCCAGGTTGTGCAAGTGCCACATCACAGTACCTGAGTTCAATAATATGCTACCATTTTGGGGCTACAAAATCTGTGTGTCTTAACTTAATCTACATGGCAAAAAATAACAGCTGCCATTCCTGAGAACTGAAAATTTTAAATGATATAAAATTTGTATTGCTCAATATGATGCAGCCCCAACAAGAAATCAGCCAGTGGATATTAGTTGTTACTACTACCAAAATGAATATAAATTGTGAAATTGACTGCCTGTAAAGTATACTGCTTCTAAATTATCTATTTATTTTCATATGCATGTGCATGAGTGCCTGCATGCATTTATGTGCACCCATACCTGCCTTTTCTGAGGAGGCTAAAACATGTTGGAGCTTGTGGAACTGGAAGGTGAGTGACTGTTAGCTTCCCATTGTAGATTCCAGGAACAAAACCTGGATCCTCTGCATGAGCACTCAGCATTATTAACTACTGAGAAACATCACCAGCCCTCTGGTATAAGTTTAATTATAGACTAAGATATCTAATTCTATCATACCCAGAGAGTAAACAATATTGGATAAAGTACGTGAGTGACTGTCACATTGGGAAATCTCTTAGAGAAGGTTGGATATTTCACAGAAGTAAAAAGCAGGCAGCCTAATGCCAATGACTTTCCTGTGACCTTGTTTCAGCACGTGTTACATAAATGTGACCTCTATAAAAATTTCTGTCATGATTATGAGACATTTCTATGTCCATGTAACTGGCCAATCTTGGATCGTATTTTACTTCTGTTCTCTTGGATTCCATCTCTGATAGCTGTTTCCAAGACACAATCTGAAATCTTCAGAAGCTATTAAAGGCCTTTAGAAGTTATACATAACAATAATGTGGACAGGCAGTGGTGGCACACCTTTAATCCCAGTACTCGGGAGATAGAGGCAGGTGGATCTCTGGTCTACAATGTGAATTCTAGGACAGCTAGAATTGTATCAAGAAAAAAAAAAATCTGTTCGTGAATGGAGCCTTACTAGTCTATGGTATATACCACCCCACCCTCATTGCTGCACAATGGACTAGTTTACTGATGTGCTTACCTCACGGACAAGCCTACTTCTCCAATAAACCACATGTACTGTTCTGCATAGCATGTTTTCTAACTAAGTGCCACATGATGAAAACGTTTTTGCAATATTTTCAAGAATAAGTTGGATATAAATATGAACATATTTATAGGGTTTCTGTATTATTCCAATATCTTTATGCCAGAACTCTGCTATATTGGTTATTTTTATTAGGGTTCTAAAGTGTGCTATGAAATCATATATGTTGATGCCTCCATCTTTGTTTTTTCATTCAAAATGTTTACCTATCTGGAGTCTTTTGTGAACTTACAATGGATATCAAGATACTTATTCTGTGGAGAGTGTCATTAGAATTTTGATGAGAATTATGCTGAATCTATAGGTTGTTTTGAGAAGTATTGACATTTTGACAATATTAATTCTTAGAAGTAATGAATATGGAAGGTTTTGATGCCTTTTAAGATTATTGTCAATATCTTTCACTAGTATTTTGGATCTTCATTATGCATGCATTCATTCCAGTAGTTGTTTGATTTTTATTGGCTCCTATTCATACAGCACTCTTTTCATAATGTTGTTTTGCGTAAGTAACTATTAGTGTATAGAAATGATACTCATTCAGATGTGCAGTGGCAGAGCACACCATTAATCCCAGCACTTGGGGGGCAGAGACTGGTGAATCTGTGATTTCAAGGTCAGTCGGGTCCAGGGATTTCCAGAGTTAACTTGTCTCCAAAACAAACAAAAGGAAAAGAAAATGTAGTGATTCTTATATAAAATGTGTGTACATTGCTCCTGTTTTGGATAATGAGTTCTTACAATCATTGGGTAGAATCTTCAAGTTTTTCTGTGTACAAAATTATTTTATCTGCAAATAGACTTTCCTCTGTTATTAGGTACCATTTCTTTCATAATCTACATCCCTCTCTAACAAGTTAAAGTTTTATATTTTTTATTTCTCTTTTTAAAGAATTAACACTTTGTCTTATTGGCCCTTTTAAAATATCTTTAGATTATATCACATTTTTGCATCAATTCCTATTATTTATGTTCTTTCACAAATTTAAAACAAAAATTTAACTTTTATTTTTATACTTGTGGGTGTATTGCCTGCATGTTTGTTTGTGCACCATATATGTGAAGTGCATATGGAAGCCAGAAGTGGGCATCAGATCCCCTGGGACTGGCATTACAGATGGCTGTGAAATGCTATGTAGGTACTGAGAGTTGAAACTGGGGTTCTGGAAGAGATTTCTCTTACACTTGTCAGAATGGCTGAGACCAATAACACATGTGACAACTCATTCTGGAAAGGGTGTGGAGAACTGGCAAGGGGAGCACTCATCCATTCCTAGTGGGAGTGCAAACTTGTACAGTCACTGTAGGAAGCAGTATGGCAGTTCCTCAGAAAGACAGGACTTGATCTATGTCAAGATCCTGCTATATGGCTCTTGGGCAATTACTCAAAGGGTGCTTTATCCTGCCATAAAGACCCTTATTCAGCCATGTTCAAAACTGCTCTGTTTATAATAGTCAAAAATTAGAAACAAACTAGATGTCTTTCAATAGGAGAATGAATGAAGAAAATGTGGTGCATTCATATAATAGAGTATTATTCAGCTCTTAAAAACTGGCATTATGAAATTTGCAGGAAAACAACTAGAACTAGAAAATAAACATTGTTAGCAAGGTAACCCAGACTCAGAAAGAAAAATATGCTATGTACCAACGTATATCTGGATATTAGCCATTGAATAAATGATAACCAAGCTATAATTCTTAGACCCAGGGATATCAGGTATAGAGGAAAAGACTGGGCAGGGTGGACACCTAAAACCCATACCTGACACTGCTTTGGTGACCAAGAACTAGAGACAAGCATTAAATCCTATATTACTGGTATCTCAGAGACCTGGGTTAATATAAAATACTATGCTCTACAAAAAAATAAAGTAAATCCTAATGGTATTCTGCCATACTCATAGATTAGTACCTTATTCAGCTTCCTCTCACAGCAGATGGGTACAAATACATTAAACATTACATGGTACTTAAACATTACATGGAGAGAGAGAGAGAGAGAGACATTGGAACACATAACTCTAACTAGGAGGAGCTCAGGAAACCCTGTGGTAGATGAGGCATAAGGAGTATAAGAGCCAGATTTGATAGAGTACACCAGAAGAGCAAGGCCTTTAAAAAGAGCTGAGAGAAGCTCATATGCTCTCACAGAAACTGAAACATCAAACACAAAGCCTATATTGGTATCCACCAGATCCTTAGCCTATATATTATAGCTTTCAGTTTAGTGTGTTCATGTGACTCCAGAATATGTGAACGAGTGGGTCTCTAACTCTATTCCCTTCTCTTGGGGCTCTTTTCGTTCTGTTGGTTTGCCTTGTCTAACTTCTATGTGATGGTTTTTGTTTTCTGTTCTTTTTTTTATTTATTTGTGTTTTGTTGTTACCTCTTAAAAGTTTGTTCTTTTATAAGGAGAGACAGAAAGAACATATATCTACATGCTAAGAAAGGTGCAGAGAAACCGGGCAGAACAGAAGGTGGGGAAACTGTAATCAGGATAAAATAATCTAATTTTTATTATTCTTCTCTCATATATTACCCAGATGGTTGTTTCCCCTCCTTTCTCCCTTCCCATCTCCCCTCCTCCAGGTCTACTTTGCTGTTGGGGTTTTCTGTCCTGCCCGGTTCCCACAGTTATTAAGTCCCAAAGAAATCACACAGAGGTCTACATTAATCATAAATTGATTGGCCCATTAGCTTGGGCTTCTTATTAACTCTTATAACTTACATTAGCCCATTACTCTTATCTGTATTAGCCACATGGCTCAGTACCTTTTTCAGTGGCGTAGTCACATCTTGCTTCTTCTGTGTCTGGACAGGACTATAGAGGGAGCTTCTCTCTCCCCAAAATTCTCCTGTTCTCATTGACCCACCTCTACTTCCTGTCTGGTTGTCCCGCCTATACTTCCTGTCTGGCGACTGGCCAATCAGCGTTTATTTAAAACATAAATGACTGAATATAGACAATTGTCCTGCACCACTACCCCTTTTACTTTCTCCTTCAGAAAAGGGCAGGCTTCCCAGGGATATCAACTGAATATGACTCAACAAATTACAATAAGACTAGGCACAGACCCTTGTGTCAAGGATAAAGAGGGAAACAAAGTAGGAGGAAAAGGGTGCCAAGAACAGAGAAATGAGTCACAGACACTCTCCACTCATAGGGCAAACAAACAATTAAGAAAACAAACAGACAAATAAATAAGGTGTTCCAACACTATCTGTGTTTTGATTTATAGTCTTTATATCTTTTATATGAGTTCTTCACTTGATTGTGATAAAGTAAAGTCTCTCTCATTGCAGTTTTTTTCTTATGCTTTATGTTCATTGATAAAAGTATAGTGATTTTTGATTTAGAAGTGTGTTTCAGTGTGAACTAGTTTCTGCTCTTTTGCTTTCAGCTTATGTGTATGTTTACTGGTGAGTTAAACTGTCCTGTATGCAGTGTATTGTTACGTTTTTAATTAGCTCATCCAATTTATTTATTTTAAGTGGATAATTTAACTCATTTATATTTAGAATCATTATTGGACTATTGCAATCATATTCTTGGAATTGTTTTGATTGTTCCTTGTAGCTTATCTTATCCAACTATGTGATTTGTTGATTAAATTAATAATGTTTGGTTGTTTGATGTTTATTCTTTTTCCAGATATTATTTTAAAAGGAATATTTAAATGTAGCATTTCTATACCAAACATTACTTGGTATAAAATTCTCAGAAATCTGATATATTCAACTAGGCTGTCATCATCAATTTATTGAGCTAATTTTTCTCTTTACTACACCCCACCCAAATATGAATTATTATTCTTTCTGATACCTTTACATTAAAATCAGTTCTTTCAAAATTCAGCAATAAGTGCATTGAAAAAAACCTTCTTCACCAAAGAAAGTGGTGTTAGAGTGATGAAATCCTACACCACCTCTTACAGGCATCCCACTTTGCATGTACCTGAGGTTGTAGTTTCCTCGAATAGGAAGGTTTTCTATACACTAAAACCTAAGGATGTAGTCAAGTGAAGCTTCATATGAAATCTTCTGCCATCACAGAAGCTGCTTAAAAGTCCATGAACAACCCCCCTTGGCAGTTACTGTACAAAAAAATTGGCCTCTGAAAAGTTTACTTCAGGTTCAAGCATAGAGGACCATACATTCAAGTTGTATTTTTATTTTTTAAAAAATGGATTATTTTATTTAAATGAAAGCATATCTGTGATATTTCAGTAGCATGTGACTGTTGCAGATAACTCCATTATTTTGCACACTCCATCGTCTATGTTAGGGTTCCAAAAGATCAAGGCATCATTCTATTCCTCAAAAATAAAACATGATCAGAAACACTTGCTTTAAATTTCAATGTTTGCTATGTAAAGTCTGTTTATCTTGGAGCATTTACTCATTAACTAGGACCTATGGTTTTCATGCTATTGTTATGGTAGTTCTCTCTCCTTCACATATGGATGTATGTCTCTGTCTTTTGTAAGGTTGGTCCTGTCTGTCCTTTGCTTTTGAAGAATTATCTTACTACACACATAGTTATCTTGCTTGTCAGTGATTATTTCACAGATTAAAATATGGCATTTCATTCTGCTATTCCTCTAGGATTTTACTGGAACTGCTATTAATCTGATGGAATGCCCCTTACATATGAGTTGATGCTTTTCTCTGTCAGGTTTGAAAACTATCATATGTTTTTAATGATTTGATTAAAATGTGCTATGGTGAGAATCTGTTCTGTTCTATTTTTGTTTCTATAAGCCTCTAGCACATGGAAGGCCCTTTACACCACAAATTAAATTGGTTCCTGCCTTTATATTATGGAATAGTTTTTCTATGGCATTTGCCTTCATTTAACTCAACTTCAAATGTGCCAAAGACAGAAATAGTTTGCTTACTTTGTTATTTTGTATTATTTTACCACTGTGTCAATGTTACACCTTAAAAGACCTCCTTCAAACACTGACATTGTTTCTTCATGATCTGATGTTATTAAAACTCCCAACTGAATTTTACTTTATTTATTTACTTGTAATGAGAGACAGAGACAGTGAAAGAAAAAAACAGAGAGTGGAGAGAGTGTATGTTAGATTCAGACATGAAAAGGAAGGGAGGGAGGGAGGAAGGGAGGGAGGGAGGGAGGGAGGGAGAATGTGCATCCATGTGTGGAGAGCAGAGGAAATGTTTCAGCACTCAAATCTTTCCTTTGAACCTGTTCTGAGGAAACATCTCTCTGTTTCTGTTACTTTGTTGTATCTTCCAGGATAGCAGGCTTTTTAGCTTCCAGGAAATTCTCTTGTCTCTGCCTCCCATTTCACCATATAAGTTCCATAATCACAGGTACACACTGCTGTATCCACCATTTTTACTTTTAGAATTTCAAATAGCAATACTTTATATAGATAACTTGCCCTCCATCTTCTCCCTCTGGATATCTTCCATGTCCTTTAACTCCCTCTCAAATTCATGACTTCCTATTCTTCTTACTATTGTTACATATATGTATGTATGTATGTATGCATGTATGATGTATATAAATACAAACTGTTGAGTCCATTTAGTGTTGCTCATATGTATATGTGTTTAAGACTGACTGCTTGTGTTGGATAACCACTTAGGTAGGTCATCTCTCAGAAGACTAATTCTCTGTCTCTAAGAAGTTATTGCCTAGCTCTTCACTTAGCGGTGAGGATTTGTGATATTAACCCCTTCTAAAATGACATTAATATGGTCAACTTTTGCTATCATTGTTTAAGTCATGTTGAGAAAACCTTATTGTTGAAATTTTATGGGTGGAATTCTAATGTCATATATCATAGCATACACTATCTTGCAACAGATATCCCAGTCTTCTGACTCTTAAAATCTTTTAGACTATCTTTTTTATTGCTTTATAAATAATACCATTCAAAATTTCTACCTCCTCCCCTCCTCCAATTTGCCTCCCACTTCCCCATTCACTCTCCCCTCTCCCCCTCCAGTCCTAAGGGATGGCAGGGGACCCTGCCCTGTGGGAAGTCCAAGGCCATTCCCTCTCCATCCAGACCTAGGAAGGTATGCATTCAAAATGCCAGTACATGCAGTAGAATCAAATCTCAATGCCATTATCATTGGCTTCTCAGTCAGCCCCCATTGTCAGCCACATTCAGAGAGTCCAGTTTGATCACATGCTCATTCAATCCCAGGCCAGCTGGCCTTGGTGAGCTCCCATTAAATCAGTTACACTGTCTCAGTGGGTGGGCCAACCCCTCGTGGTCCTGACTTCCTTGCTCATCTTCTCCCTCCTTCTGCTCTTCAACTGGACCTTGAGAGCTCAGTCCAGAGCTCCAATGTGGGTCCCTGTCTCTATCTCCATCCATTGCCAGACAAAGGTTCTATGGTGATATTCAAGATAATCATCAGTGTGGCTAAGGGACAAGGACACCCTCTCCTCTACAACCCAAGGACCTAGCTGGGGACATCCCCATGGACACCTGGGAACCCCTCTAGAGCCAAGTCTCTTGCCAACCCTAAAATGGCTCCCTTAATGAAGATGTCTTCTTCCCTGCTCCCATATCCGCCCTTCCTCCATCTCAACCATCCCACTCCCCAAGCTCTCTCCAATCCTCCCTTTCTCCCTTCTCTCTCCCCCTCATCCCTTTCCCCCACCCCACCCCGACTCCCATGCTCCCAACTTTTGCCCAGCGATCTTGTCTGTTTCCAGATTCCAGGAGGATCTATATATATTTTTCTTTGGGTTCACCTTATTATTTAGTTTTATAGGATCATAAACTATAGGCTCAATGTCCTTTGTTTATGCCTAGAATCCACTAATGAGTGAGTACATACCATATTCATCTTTTTGGGTCTGGGTTATCTCACTCAGGATAGTGTTTTCTATTTACATTCATTTGCATGCAAAATTCAAGATGTCATTATTTTTTACCGCTGAGTAGTACTCTAATGTATATATGTGCCACACTTTCTTAATCCATTCTTCCATTGAGGGGCATCTAGGTTGATTCCAGGTTCTGGCTATTACAAATATTGCTGCTATGAACATAGTTGAACAAATGCTTTTGTAGTATGATTGGGCATCTCTTGGGTATATTCCCAAGAGTGGTATTGCTGGATCCTGAGGTAGGTTGATTCCCAATTTCCTGAGAAACCGCCACACTGATTTCCAAAGTGGTTTGCATTCCCACCAGCATTGGATGAGTGTTCCCCTTACACCACATCCTCTCCAGCATAGGCTAACCTTGGTGTTTTTGATTTTAGCCATTCAGACAGGTGTAAGATGGTATCTCAAAGCTGTTTTGATTTGCATTTCCTGATCACTAAGGAAGTAGAACATGACCTTAAATATCTTTTGGCCATTTGAACTTCTTCTGTTGAGAATTCTCTGTTCAATTCAGTACCCCATTTTTGAACTGGGTTATTTAGAAATTTAATGTGTTGTTTCTTAAGTTCTTTGTATATTTTGGAGATCAGGCCTTTGTCTGATGCATGGTTGGTGAAGATCTTCTCCCATTCAGTAGGATGCCTTTTTGTCTTAATGACAGTGTCCTTTGCTTTACAGAAGCTTCTCAATTTCAGGAGGTCCCATTTATTCATTGTTGCTTTTCTTGTCTGTGCTACTGGGGTTATATGTAGGAAGTGGTCTCCTGTGCTCATGTGTTGCAGACTACTTCCCATTTCTCTTCTATCAGGTTCAGTGTCGTCGATTTATATTGAGGTCTTTAATGCATTTGGACTTGAGTTTTGTGCATGGTGATAGATATGGATCTATTTTCATTCTTCTACAGTTGACATCCAGTTATGCCAGCACCATTTGTTAAAGATTCTTTCTTTCTTCCATTGTATAATTTTACCTCCTTTGTTGAAAGTCAGGTGTTCATAGGTTTTTGGAATAATATCCAGGCCTTCAATTCAATTCCATTGGTCAAATCTCTGTTTTTATGCCAATACCAAGCCGTTTTCATTACTGTAGCTCTCTAATAGAGTTTGAAGTCAGGGATAGTAAGGCCTCAGGAAGTACCTTTATTGTATAGGATTGTATTGGCTATTCAGGTTCTTTTGTTTTTCCATATAAAGTTGATTATTGATCTTTCAAGGTCTGTGAAGAATTTTGTTGGGATTTTGATGGCGATTTCATGGAATCTATAGATTGCCTTTGGTAGAATTGCCATTTTTACTATGTTGATCTGACCAATCCAAGACCATGTGAGATCCTTCCATTTTCTGTTATCCTCTTCAATTTCTTTCTTCAAAGACTTAAAGTTCTTGTCAAATAGATCTTTTACTTCCTTGGTTAGTGTTACTCTAAGATGATTTATGCTACTTGTGGCTATCATGAAAGGTGATGTTTCTCTGATTTCCCTCTCTGCTTCTTTATTCTTTGTGTATAGGAGGGATACTGATTTTTTTTGAGTTGACCTTGTATCCTGCCACATCACTGAAGGTATTTATCAGCTGTAGGAGTTCTTTGGTAGAGCTTTTGGGGTGACTTATGTACACTATCATATCATCTGCAAATAACGAAAATTTGACTTCTTCCTTTCCGATTCAAATCCCCTTGATCTCCTTCTGTTGTCTTATTGCTATTGCTAGAAATTCAAGCACTATATTGAAGAGGTATGGAGAGAGTGGACAGCCTTGTCTTCTTCCTAATTTTAGTGGAATGGCTTTGAGTTTCTCTCCATTTAATTTGATGTTAGCTGTCAGCTTGCTGTAAATTGCTTTTATTATATTTAGGTATGAACCTTGTATCTGTAATCTCTCCAAGACCTTTAGCATAAAGGCGTGTTGAATTTTGTCAAATTCTTTTTCAGCATCTAATGAAATTATGATATGGTTTTTTTTCTTTCAGTTTATTTATATGATGGATTACATTGATAGATTTTCGTATGTTGAACCAGCCCTGTATCTCTGGAATGAAGCCTACTTGATCATAGTGGATAACTTTTTGATGTATTCTTCGATTCAGTTTGCCAGTATTTTGTTGAGAATTTTTGCATCAGTGTTCATGAGTGAGATTGGTTTATAATTCTCTTTCTTGGTTGAGTCTTTGGTATCAGGTTTACTGTAGCTTCATAAAAAAAGTTTGGCAATGACTCTTCTGTTTCTATTATGTGAAACACATTAAGGAATATAGGAATTAGCTCTTTTTGGAAGTTCTGGTAAAATTCTGCATTAAAACCATCTGGTCCTGGGCTTCTTTTGGTTGGGAGGTTTTTGATGACATCATCTATTTCTTTGTGACTTATAGGTCTATTTAAATTGTTCACCTGGTTTTGAATTAATTTTGGTATATGATACTTATCTAGAAAAAATATCCATTTCTTTTACATTTTCCAATTTTGTGGCATACAGGCTTTTGTAGTAAGACCTAATGATTCTCTGAATTTCCTCAGTGTCTGTTGTTATGTCCCCGTTTTCATTTCTGATCTTGTTCATTTGAGTGTTCTCTCTCTGCCTTTTGATTAGATTGGATAGGGGTTTGTTGATCTTGTTGATTTTCTCAAAGGACCAGCTCTTTGTTTCATTGATTCTTTGGATTGTTTTCTGTGTCTCTATTTTGTTGATTTCAGCCCTCAGTTTGATTATCTCCAGTCTTCTACTCCTCCTGGGTGAGTCGGCTTCTTTTTTTTTCCTAGAGCTTTCAAGTGAGCTGTTAAGTCTCTAATGGGCACTTTCTCCATTTTCTTTATGTGAGCACATAGTGCTATAAACTTTCCTCTTAGCACTGATTTCATAGTGTCCCATAAGGTTTTGGTATGTTGTGTCTTTATTTTCATTGAATTCAAGGAAGAATTTAATTTCCTTCTTTATTTCTTCCTTGACCCAGGGGTGGTTCAGTAGTTGACTGTTCAGTTTCCATGAGTTTGTAGGTTTTCTGTGGGAAGAATTGTTTTTGAATTCTAACCTTATTCCATGGTGAGCCGATAAGACACAGGTAGTTACTAAAATTTTTTTGTATCTGTGGATGTTTGCTTTGTTACCGAGTATGTGATCAATTTTTGAGAAGGTTCCATGAGATGCTGATGAGAAGGTATATTCTTTTCTATTTGGGTGGAATGTTCTAAAGATGTCTGTTAAGTCCATTGGATTCATTACATTTGTTAGTTCTCTTATCTCTCTGTTAAGTTTCTGTCTGGTTGACCTGTCCATTGGTGAAAGAGGAGTGTTGAAATCTCCCTTTACTCTGAGGTAGTGTCTGTCTTTGAGGTTGAGGTGTGTTTCTTGTAAACAGCAGAATGTTGGATCCTGTTTTCGTATCCATTCTCTTAACCTGTGCCTTTTTATAGGTGAATTGAGTCCATTGATATTAAGTGATATTAATGACCAGTGGTTGTTAACTCCAGCTATTTTTCTGTTGTTGGTGGTGGTAGTGTTTGTGTGTTTCCCTTCTTTGAGTTGTGCTGGTGGAGGGTTGTCAGATGTTTGTGTTATTATGGGTGTTGTTGGCTTTCTTGGGTTGTGGTTTTCCTTCTAGTACTTTCTGTAAGGCTGGGTTTGTGGATACATATTGTTTAAATCTGTTTTTGTCCTGGAACATGTTATTTTCTCCATCGATGGTGAAAGAAAGCTTTGCTGGGTATAGTAGTCTGGGCTTGCATCCATGGTCTCTTAGTGTCTGCAGCACATCTATCCAAGACCTTCTGGCTTTCATGGTTTCTATAGAGAAGTCAGGTGTAATTCTGATAGGTTTACCTTTATTTGTTGCTTGACCATTTTCCTTTGCAGCTCTTAATATTCTTTCTTTTTTCTGTATGTCTTGTGTTTTGATTATTATA
>PVIU01016426.1:0-45064 GCA_004026605.1 Ondatra zibethicus
GGTCAACGAAATCTCCTGGAATCAAGATGTTCTTACTGACCAATGGCAATGGCTATACCAACATTCTCAGCTACCCCGAACTAAAGCCTGTGCAGTCGATCAATGCCCACCCTTCTAATTCATCGGTATCAAGTTTGACCCTATGGGGAAATACTTGGCCACAGGAAGTGCAGATGCTTTAATCAGCCTCTGGGATGTCGATGAGTTACTGTGCATAAGGTGCCTCTCCAGATTGGATTGGCCAGTGAGGACCCTCAGTTTTTGCCACAATGGGAAAATGCAGGCGTTGGCTACAGAAGCTCTTTTCATTGACATAACTGAATGGAGACAGAAGACAAGCTGTAGGAGGTACAATGTGGGTCCACGACTTTCACCGTGGCTTGACACCCAAAGAAGCCTCTGCAGGCATTTGCCTGTGATGACAAAAATGGGAAATATGGCAGCAGCCGGGAAGCTGGAACTGTGAAGCTGTTGGGGTTCCGAGTGACTCCTGAGAGCAGCTGACATCTTCCTTTGTACAGTCTGCTCTGTTCTCTGGAACCATCACAGGACCAGCACAGCAGGTCCTCTGTGGGAGCCCTGTTCCGACACTGGATTTCCAGACACAGTCCAGCTGATATCCAAGGTTAACCATCACGTGACCAGCACAGCTGTCCTCTGTGGTAGCCCTGCTCCAGGTTTTAGATGGCAGAGTTAGTTGAGCATAATTCTCTTAGGCAGTGCTTATTTAGAGGGAGGGCAGGGCAGGTATGGTATTTTTAAACATAATTTTAAGAATTGAGCATTTAATAAAACTGACTTTTAAACTTTTATGATGATGCTTCTAAAATAAAAGAAATTACCATGTGAACTTCCTCTTTTGTCCTATTGGCTGATATTCAGGCATGTGAATACACTAGGAGGTTTAGAAAATGAATTCAGAACATAAAGAAAGCATTTTTGGACTCAGAGATTAAAGGCCCCAGACCTATTTATAAATTAAAAGAATGCAAAAAGTTTGATAACTAGAACTTGCTTCGTACTTTGATGATAAACAAATGAAAATTCTCCAAAAAATGTAAAAAATAAAAAAGTCTTCAAAAGTGTAAATCTTTAAGGACAGGGTTTTGCTTAACTAATCTTGACTTGATACTTTCCAGTCATCTTTATGATCAATTTCTAGAAATTCACAAAATATAATTTGTTACCTTTTCATTAGCCAAAAAAAATGATGCTATAGAAGAAATAAGCTGAACATATCTACATTGCTCTGAATGCACTCAGCCTTCCCTTGATCAAATATTGATTAGGAATAGCTAGCAAGTTTGTGGCTTCTGAGAATGGAGTTTAACATAATGATCCTACCTAGTAGAAAAGCAGTAGATCGGAATTGTCCTCACAGTAAGACACTGAAGGTATTTAGCAGTCACTTAATTTCTACCCAAGGACAAGAAGCCTTGTCATGCATATAGATGATGAGGGACAATTCTATATTCTGTCAATTATTTTTTAAATAAACACTGATTGGAAGTTAGCCAGGCAGGAAGTATAGGCGGGAAATCCAGACAGGAAGTAGAGGTGGGGCAATGAGAACAAGAGTATTCTGGGAAGAAGGAAGCTTTTTCCGCAGTCCCACCCAGACCACTGAAGAAGCAGGATGTGACCTGCCCTGCTGAAAAGGTACTGAGCCATGTGGCTAACATAGATAAGAATAATGGGTTAATATAAGCTACAAGAGCTAATAAGAAGCCTGAGCTAATGGGCCAATCAGTTTATAACCTAATGTAGACTCTCTGTGTGATTTTTCTCTGGGACTAAATGGCTGGAGGACCGGGTGGGACAGAAACCCCAACAAGCAGGCCCATGTGCTACAAATAGACAGGGACTTTTCCTCCTGTGGTACTGTGGTAATTTCAGCTTCTTATGTTGCCTCATGCCTCCATAAAGAGTAATTAATAATTATACTGCAAGCAGTGATGAAATCTCTCTTATTCCAACGCCCTGCTGAAAACACCTGAGATTCTTATTTGAACTCACTCGTACATGTTTCCAGCTGTTAGTATTTCGATACTCCTGTGGATGGCTCTCCTCATGTGAAAGTGCATATATGGAATGTCTTACAAAAGACTAAAGCAATTTAAATCAGAATGAGATATATAAAAAAAGCACCTAATCATTTATGAAAACTTAGGAAGCATTCAAAGATTTGCTATCACAGAATACTTATAAATCACTTACACTCTTCCTTTAATCAGAAAAAGAATCTAGTTTGGATTGGTTCTGGGCATAATAGCAATTCCTGGTAAAGGAACTCTGTTCACAAAAGTATCTGGGGTTTATAGCAGAGTTTAAAAGTGTCTACCAGACAGCGAGGGCTGCTCTTTCTCTAGAATTTTATTACTTATACAGCTAAGCATAAACTGAGCTGAAATAGTGAGCTGTTGAAGTCTGTAGCTTCATACGATGTTAATGGCACTCCACACTAAGGGAGAACCTCACCACTGCCTAGAAAGAACAGCATTAGGAGTAAAATATATACAACTTTTCAAGGGAGCAAATAGGCAGATCTGTTTTCCTATAGGACAGTGGTTCTCAATCCTTGGGTTGCAACCCCTTTGTGCGGTCCAAAGACCTTTCACAGGGGTCACTTAAGACCATCAGGAAATACAGATATTTACATCATGTTTTATAAGATTACAGGTATGAACTAGTCACAAAAATAATTTTATGGTTGGGGGGTCACCACAACAGGAGGAACTGTGTTAAATGGCCACGGCATTAGGAAGGTTGAGAACCACTGCTCTAGAACATCACTATACACAAGAGCACAGCAAGAACACAAGTGAAACAGTGTCTGATTTTGATAAACAGCACTTCATTTATCCAGAAAACAGAGTCCACTGGACATAATATAACTATATAACTCCTGTATGCACCAAATCACAGCAGGTGTTGCGGCCTGAACAAGACCTCTTATGAGATAAAGCCAGGTAAAATTCTTGTATGGGTTGGGGTTAGGAGGCCCAATGTCTCATCCTTCTGGCAGATGGTTGCTGCTGGAGGAGTTGCTCTCATTTAGGGATGTGGTTGCTGGCAGGCTGCTTATACCATAATGAATGGCCACAAACCCATATTCTTAAGGGCTGCAACAATTGAACTAAGGCAGCTATTAAAAGCAAATAAACAAATAAAAAGTAAAAGAAGACATGAAGCTGGATGGGAGATGGAATGGGTGCACCAGAGGGAGTCTGAGAGAGCTATTAGTGGATAGTTGCAATGCACATTGTATAATGGTATAGAACTTTCAAACAATAAAAAATATATGTGTAATAGAGAGTCCAGGCTACATGCAAGAGATAATTACAAAAAATACAGCCATGAACAAGGTGTGATACTGCATTTGAAGGTTCTTAGAAAAGAATGTGGCCTAAAGGGCTAGCTAGTAGAAACACACTTTGTCTTTTGAATTCAGGAAAAGCTGCCTAAAAGAACTTTTTATTATAATTTACACTGAGAAAATAATATATATATATATATATCATCTTTTAATATATATTATCTTTTTCTCAAAAGAGTAGAAGATAATGATTTAGGGAAATTAATAATATTTACAGGAAAATGAATAATTCTAAATAGAAGAAAATCCAAATCACTGTAAATGTAAAGAATGGGATAAGCAGAAAGCAATTAGCTGGAGAGATGAATATAGAATGAATGCTTGTATATGTTATTTTTCTAAGTTAGCTAACTATTTGAAGAGGTGATTTTTCACAGAGAATGAGGCAAGTCCAGGCTCATTTTTCTTGTAACTTTGAGTTTTACTTTCAAACACACCTTGAAAAGTAGGACTTGTACAGTTCTACTTCTAAGAAAGGAAATGCGCCACTGTTCAATATATCAGTTCCCAGTAATTACCGTGCACTTCTGTAAAGAAGCCATTGGATGAAACCTGAAAATTCAGTTCCAGACAGAAATTAAGCTTCTGTCTGTATTGGATTTATAGTTCCTAGGACATAAAAACATTAGAGGAGATGAATTAAAATACAATGCTATAAAACACATTGCTACCGTAACATGAAATAGTAGGAATTTTCACTTATTATAGGTGACAATATAAACTGATAGCAACTTGCAGAGATAGATTGGCAGTTTCTTCAAGAGACACTGGAGAGTTGGCTCAAATAAGAGCACTGACTTCAGAGGATCCTGCATCTCTGATTTTTCTGATTCATAGCATCCTTACAACCATATGTAACTCCAGTCCTAGGAGAACCAATGTCATTTTACAGCCCCCATGTGCACCAAGAAAACAAACAGTGGCTTGAAATACAAGCAGACGAGACACACGTAAAAATAAAACAAATAAAATAAAGGGAAAATTAGCTTTATTCTTAAGCTTTATGTCTTAACAATCACACTCATTATTTACTCAAAGTAATCAAAAGCTTGGGGCAATACTTAAACTTTTAAACAAGCTTGTATTATAACTCTGTTCACAATTATCACAGCTTGGAAAAAGCTGAGGATTTTTATTTTTTTCCAGCAGGCGATGGGATGAATATGCCTCAGTGCGTTTAGATAATTTCTTAATAAAACATCAAATTATGAAAAAAATGATAATAATTTAGAGAAAGAATGAAGTCTGGAAAGGGGGTATGTGTTCTAATTCATAGACACTCTAGGAAAAAATCTATGGACACAATAAAAAGATTAATAACTGCCAGAGTTTGCTGAGAGAGGGGTGTGAAGTGAGCAGAAGATGTAGTTTAATGTCACTGAAAAGACAATGTATTTTTATGATGGATATTTCTCATATATCTATATAGTTACATATGTGGTTATACACACACACACACACACACACACACACACACACAATTGCCAAAGTCCATAGAATGTAAAAATGGAGCAAATCTTGAAAGTTGAAGATGTGTCAATGCAGGGTCAGGAGTTGTAAATATATAAGTCTTCTGTAAGGGATGATGAAGAGTGATGGATGCTATAACTCAGGGAGAGGAGACTGTGAGGACATGTGAGACCTCTGCACCTTTTTCTTAATTTTGCTATGAATCTAAAAATGTCCCCAAAATTGGGCTTAAAAATGGTCTCCATTATGTTATCCACATACTTGCAATATTTAGAAGGAATAATGGATAACACAACAAAATTCTTTGGGGTAATCTTAGGATATCTAAACCTATATGCATATGTTTTCATAAAGGGGTAAGAAGAACTAGAAATGGTTACTTACTATTATTTTAGCTCTTCACGTGTGTATCTACATATCTGAGTCATAGTGACCTTTGTTTCCAGTTGACTTTGTTTTATGTTTATTATTATTATTATTATTATTATTTTATTTTATTACTTAAAAAATACCAATCCAAATTCCCATTTCCTCCCCTCCTCCCACTTCCCTCCTGCTCCCGCACAAACCCTCCCCTACACACCCTCCAGTCCTAAGAGAGGGCAAGGCACCCTTCACTGTGGGAAGTCCAAGGCCCTCCCAACTACATCCAGGTTGAGTAAGGTATACATCCAAAGAGAATAGGATCCCAAAAAGCCAGTACATGCAGTAGAGACAAATCCCAGTGCTATTATCATTGGCCCCTCAGTCTATCCCAACTGTCAGCCATATTCAAAGGGACTAGTTTGATTTTATGCTCATTCATTCCCAGTCCAGTTAGAGTAGGTGAGTTCCCATTAGCTCAGGCACATTGTCTCAGTGGGTGAACCCCTCACGGTCTTGACTTCCTTGCTCATACTCACCCTCCTTCTGCTCTTCAACTGGACCTTGGGAGCTCAGTTCAGTGCTCCGATGTAGGTCTCTGTTTCCATCTGTTGTTAGACAAAGGTTCTATGATGATATTTAAGATAATTATCAGTCTGACTACTAGGCAAGACCAGTTCAGGTACCCTCTCTATTGCTTAGGGTCTTAGCTGGGGTCATCCTTGTGGATTCCTGGAAAGTTTTCTAGAGCCAAGTTTCTGCTAACCCCAAAATGGCTCCCTCAATCAAGATATCTCCTTCCTTGCTCTCATATCTGACCTTCCTCCATCTCGACTATCTCATTCCCTCAAGTTCTCGTCAACCCTCCCCTTCTCCCCTTCCTTCTAGACCCTGCCCCCATGTTCCCAATTTTGTTAGGCGATCTTGTCTGTTTCAAATTCCCATATTGTTAGCAAGCATAATTAATTTCAGCTTTGCAGCCATGAACAATGCTCATTCTTATACAACTCTAGTCTGACTATACTTGGGTTCTCTTTTCCTAAAATGCATTATTCTCCTTATTGTAGTAAATTTCATGTACCAATTACCAAGTTTTTAATGAACCATGGTTTCCATAAAACATTTAGAAAGGAGAAGGAGGGGAAGGTGATGATTGGCAAGTTTACACTGAACCTTTTGCAAGTTTGGTTAAATGACTAGAACCTATATACTTGTAGAGAGGTTGGAATGCTGCAGGTCCTGAGCTAATTACGATTTATCTTTGGCTGCCTTTAGCCTCATTAAAGTCTGTTCCCTATGTATTTCTACATCTTATCTAAGAGCCTTGTGATTGACAGGTGAAAACATTCCAAACGCACTGACCTGACAGAACAGTTTTCAACATGTGTGTTGTAAAGAGTTTTGGAGTCTGTTATCAGAATATATTGCACACCAGATATGTATATTACTATTCATAACAGTAACAAGGTTGTAGTTATGAAATCACAATGAAATAATTTCATGGTTGTGGGTCACCACAACATGAGGAACTATATTGAAGAGTTACAGAGCTCCAAAGGTGGAGAGCCACTACTGATTTAACCGATGACTAGCTTCCATCAGCCAAACATTGGAGAGAAACTGAGGCAAATACAAAAATTTGGTCCCCTTCCTGTAACCTGCCTACCCACAGCCTCCAACAATATGTTGCAAAGGGCTTTCATTTATCACTTTCTTCATCCTATTACTTCAAACGTTTCTTGCATTGTTACCATGTTGAAACATGGGATCTGGAGCAACCTGACTCTATTTCCAGGCCATGGGCCATCAACCAAAACATACTTCCTTTCTTCTTTTTGGAGGTGGGAATTCTGTTTTATATCAACACCAGAGAAGTTCTGTTTTCCAACTTGGGTCTTATATTCTGCACTTCTAAGTGGGCTTTGCTTGGCAGAGTAAAACTTTATGGTGTGAAATATACAAGGTTTATTTGTCTTGGGAACACTCTACCAGAGAGATAACTACAAGAAAGTGGGAATGGTTTCATTTCTGCATTCAGTTATCTGTAGCCCTAAATGTACCTCTTTACTATTCTATAGCTTCATATTCCCAACACAATGCATGAGTAAACATGGACCTCTCTACTTTCCAGCCAACCACTGCAAACTTGAAAACTAAAGAGATGCTTCTTTAAGTTAAATTGTTGATTTGGAGATCAATGAATCAGGATCAGCAAAGATAAACAGAAGCAGAATCTGAGAGGTAGTGAGGAAGAAACATTGCACGGAGGCTGTGCATTCCCTTTCCCTGCATGTCTGTACCTCAATCCTGGCTGATCTCTGGGGTCCAGAGCTGTGTGTTCCAACCCCCAGTGGGGAGGAGTAACATGCCTAGTGGATTTGGAGTTAGTGAAAACTCTGGGCTTTATAAATGCTTTGAATTGTTCTAAGATCTAGTTACTAGGGAGAATCAAGTTTGTTTACCTTCAAGGCACATCTCAACAGGAAAGCAAAAGCAAATAAGTATATCACATTTAAGAAAATTATCTTAACACATTCTTAAAAATCCAAGAATTTGAAAGAAATGTTTGCAATCCTAATTGCTGTATTTCACAAATAGCAAAAATAAAAAGGGATGGTTAAAGCGTCAGACTGTATAATTTTATGTTACTTTTGATAATACAATTGTGAAGTGCTGTGGAAGAGAAAATGGTTTTTCTTTAAAAGATCCTTGTTTTTTTACATGAGATAGAAATCCGTTTGTTTTCATATGCAAATCAAGAGAAATGAGTGGTTACTAACCTTTTCAGTTTAAAAAAAAGTGAAACGATTTCCATGCTTGTTATTTCATAAGAATAAAAATATGAAAGAGAATTAGAATTTTGGTGACATTTCAGTGTGGGAGCCTTGCAGATGCAAAGGCACATTGCATGCATAGGAACTACACTGTGTTCTGAAATCTGGGCAATGTTCAGGAAGAAATGGTTGTCCTTTGACTTACATATTAAAGAAAGTGAAGGCAGTGGCATTAGTGGTGTATCAGTGACTTTTCATTGCTATTCAAAATACCTGATACGAATAATTTATTGAAGGGGTTTGTTTTGGATCATACTTCTGGATATTTCAACCCCAAATTCAAGGGACTCCTTCCTTTGGGTTTCTGCCATATGCCCATTATAGGAACCATGTGGCAGAGCAAAGTGTTCGTGTTACTTCAAGAAACAAAGAGAATGAATATAATTTTGTGGCCCAAGTCACCTTTACATTTACGTCCCCAGTAACCTAAGGACTTACATACCACAATGTCACATGTTCTCAATGTTGCAATCAACTCATGATGGTGAAAGCCCAAAATCAAGTCTTTAACACATGGACAATGGGTTATTTTTTATCCAAATCTATGTGATGGCAAGTCAAGTTCCTCCACAAAGTAAAAAAAGATGAAATGGAATTAAAACAAATTGGTCCTTATGGGTAAGCTAGGAGACTGGGTGCTGCTTTAATGTGAACAGTCTGGGACCTAGACCTGGTACTAGATCCAACGAGGAAAGGACAGAAGGTTTATAGCATGCCAGCACACTGCTAGACACCAAATTAGACCCCAGGCTCTTCTTGATGAGGAATATGGAAATCTGATATTGAAAAATTTCCACAATTCCTGTTCCAGATTGAAGGCAGAGGGGAAAGTGATCAGATGTACTACTGTGGGGAATACACACACACACACACACACACACACACATGCACACACACACACACACACAAGCACACACACACAGAGGAAGCAGTAAACAGTATGCCACAGTTCATCTCAACACATCATACTGCAGCTGAAGATTTCTCTCCCACCAGCCAATTCCCAAATAACTACTCTGATGTTTAATATTAATTACAAACTGTTTGGCCTATTAGCTAAGGCTTATTGGTACCTATCTCTAACAAAATGAACCCATTTCTATTTTTCTGTATTTTACTATGAGGCTTGCTACCTCTCACATTGCCTCCCTGGTGGCTGCTTGTTCTCTCTGACCCTGCTTCTCCCCACCCCCACACTACCACCCTTCACCTTCCACCCTCATCTCCCTGTTTGGATTTCCTGCCTAGCTATATTCTGCCTAGCTACTGGCCAAAGCAGCTTCTTTATTATCTAGTGGTAATAAGACATGTTCACAGCCTACAGAAAGGCATCCCACATCACCATACTTCTCTAACAAAGAAAAATAGCTCTACAACCCATGGTAATAGCTCCAGAGACAGAATGATCCAGAGAGAGAATGAGGAAACTCATGATACCAAAAAGTCATGTGTTTGATGGACAATTTCCCTTTTATTGTCAGAGAGAGGGAGAGAGAGAGAGAGAGAGAGAGAGAGAGAGAGAGAGAGAGAGAGAGAGAGAGAGAGCTCTGTTATAGTAGGAGCAACAGATCCTAGGAAATGAGGTACCCATCAAGCTTCTAGTCTGGGAACTTTTTCCAGGATTGATGACAAAAGCATAAGGGAGTAATGAGGAAACAGTCAACTCCTTGGTAGCTGTACAGATATTAGCAGGGTTGGAGAACATTGAGCAAGGGTCCCTGACTCATGGGCTTTACACCCTTCTCTTCCGTTTCGTTAGTAATGTTTGCTATGAAAGTATCATAACCCTCCTTAATATTTAAGTCACCATATAAAAGGTGGAGGTACCTGGGCTTTGTTGAAGTCTGCTAAGGAAAATCTACTTCCTTCAGGTCAAAAGGTACAATCTGAGTTTTAAGTGTGAACCCGGGTAGAGATCTGGCATTCTATGCTACCCAAAGTATTCATACTCTTATCTCCTTCTTTTAAGAGTTACAAACCTTCATCCGGTAACTGATGGAAGAAGATGCAGAAATCCACAGCTAAGCAGTGGGCTGACCTCCCAGAGTCCAGTTGAAGAGAGGGTGGAGCCATAATATGAGCAAAGAGGTCAAGACCATGATGAGGAAACCCACAGAAACAGCTGACCTACCTGAGCTACTAGAAGCTCACTGAATCTGGATTGACAGCCAGAGAACCCGAATAAGACTGAACTAGGCCTTCTGAATGTGGGTGACAGTTGTGTGGCTTGGGCAGTTGGTGGGGCCTCTGGCAGTAGGGTGAGGATTTATCCCTAGTGAGTGAACTGATTCTATGGCGGGATACCTTGCTCAGCCTAGATACAAGGGGGAGGGACTTTGTCCTGCCTGAACTTGGTGTGCCAGACTTTGCTGACACCCATAGGAAGCCTTACCCTCTCTGAAGAGTAGATGGCTAGTGGGTAGGGTGGGGAGAAAGTGGAAGGAGTGGGAGGAGGGGAGAGAGGGGGGAGCTGTGATTAGTATGTAAAATAAAAAAGATTGTTTTAAATTAAAAAAATCTAAAAGAAGAGTTCTTTTGATTGGCCTATTAATCCTCTTGCCAGGAACCTATCCACTTCCCACCCAGGAAATCTGACGCAACTGAAGACATGCTGGAGTGGAGAAAGGACTAATTTTTCCCTTAAAGAGATATCGTGTTTCCCCATGTCAATTGCTTGCAGCGCTTTTTTCCTGTAGCATGGTGGTGGCTCTGTAGCAATGTGGTGGACAATCTTTTCCCTTTCCTTTTTATTTTTCCTGAACATGCCTTCTTTGATGCCTTGGGATTTCTCACTAATTCCTTAATTTTTCACCGCATCCCATTTGCCATGTAGAACTGTTGCTAACCTCCATTGTAAAAGCATGGCTTTCTCCCATTGGGTTTTTCAGCTCCCTCAACCAGGCATCTGCCAGGATTTACAGCTTGCTGTTGTTGTTGTTGTTTGTCCTCTCTCTTAGACTCTAATAAAACTGCCCTCAAGCTTCTTTTCCAAGTCTCTTCTGAAATTCCTTAATTATGGCAACTAAAAATAGACTCCGACTTCCTTGAAAACATGAGGTGACCTCAAAGCCCACCCCACCCCAAATTCTCCTGGTTACTAATCCACCTGACACATGCAGAGGGAATCTGAATGCGTTCTCGCAGTCTCAGACAGATGCTTATGTACAGATTCTAGGCAGGTGCTCATTTAAGAGAAGACATAATTAGGAATGAGGAAGCAGAATTGTCTTCTGGCAGTTCACACCTCCAGCTAGGATATTCCTTAACTGCTGCTTTGGGGGTCCTTGTTTTACCCAAGCAATTTCTATCTTCTGTTCTTATCATTAAAGTCGGGAAGATGAAACTGTGTGCCTTCCCCTAACCTGTGGGGTTATCTTTCCCTATCAGTCTGTTGGCCAAAACATCAAGAGGCAAAAGAGGCATATGGGGTGACAGGAAGCATTGGCGGCCTGGGAGCCTAAATGGAGACAGCTCTCCTGGACACAGATTTCAGTGAATTGGCTAGATTTTATTCCATGGTAAAAGGAATATATAGGATTGGGGAGGCTGGGGACAAACCCTGATCTGCATTAAGTAGCATGCTCCAATCACAAGGCTTAGTATGTGGCAGTAGGGTCCTATAGCAGATCCCCAACACAACTCCTCTTCTCAGGGATCTGTGTGCCAAGGTTCAAGCTAAAGATGAATCAGGCATCTGATTTAGAGACAGCCTTTAAATAAGGTCAGTCTTCCAGGTCCAGGGACCCTCCAGATAAGGGCAGGTAGAGAGCAGGAAGCTTTGCTGGGGGAGGGTGGAGATCCATGGTGCGGAGTTTATTGAGATAAGCAGCTATACCATCGGGAGGCAGCTACCTCTGCCTCCAGCAATATCTTCCAACACTCCCCTATAAGCCAACCATGGACCAACAGACCATGTGGAGCCATAAGAGGTACATAGGAAGAACTGGAAAAATACTATCGCTTCTAGATCAGAAGAGCAGTTCCAAGATATACAAGCCCCCAAGCCACTTTTCTGGTTAAAAAAGTTGACTCTTTTTTCATGAATTGGTCATTTTTTCTTTTTTCCAAAGCTGCTAGTTCTATTAACTTACTCCCCCGTTTCTCTGTGGTTTTTAAGATTTTTGAAAATTCTATTTACGAATGCCACTTGAATTTTCATTCCTTTGATAAAGTATCTAAACATTTATTGCCAAACTAAAGAAGTTTACATTTTTCCAGTGCTATAAATGTTAGAGTTTTGTGATTTATATTTTGGTCTGTGATTCATCTTGAAGTAGTCTTTAAGCGTATAGGGTTTCTGTTTAGATGTAATTGCATATGCCTGTCTAGTTATTGTGGTCATATTTGTTGGAAAAACATTTTTCCATTGACTTACCTTTGTTCCTTTCTTTAAGATTTCATGTTTATATGGATCCAAGTTTATATGATCTACCTCAGCATTCTAAAGTGTTTAACTTTATTACTCTACTCTTTTCTTTCAAAACTACACTTCTGTGGTTAACATTGTTCTAAGGTAAGCCTTGAAATAGGATGGTGTCAGAACTCTAAGTTACATGGCTTTGTAGTATTTTATTAGTCTGAATATCCTGTCTTTATAAAGTTTCTAATCGTTTGTTTATAACCACTAAATAGCTCACTGGGAGGTTTTAGAGATTGCACTGAGTTGGTAAATCTGGTTTGGAAAGACTGACATCTTAGTAATGAATCTTTAATTCCTTAAATATAGTATACTTCATTTACTTATTTTTCAGTAATTTTTCATCACAGTTTTGTACTCTATCATCCTATATACCTTATATTTAGAACAACCTGTAGGTTTTTAATGGAGGAAGTGATTGGAATATGTATCTCTTGTCTTCGCTCTATGCTATTGAGTATAAAAAATGTTAGTTAATAGTTGAAAATAATGACCTTGATTTTTAGAGAAAATCAGTAAAAATGAATCAGAGAACTCAAAAGGAGATTATATTGGTTTTAAAGAGAAACTTGCAGATGAAATATGACTCTGGTGGCTAATAAAATAAGTGAGATTTGCTAGGAGGAAAATAGGATCTCTAGTAATGATAGTATAATAATATATCAAGAAGATACATCATGAGAAAATTAGTACCACTGAAAGTATTAACTGTTGGATATAGTGTATTCTTAATGTGTTTTACAACAATCCTATGCGTTATGTAATATATGTTATACCATGTATGTAATCAGGCCATTTCACCTTTCCTCTACCATTTCATCTTAGCCTTTTATTTTTTTACGGTTAATGAAACAAAAGACCCACAATTGCCCTCTTTTGCTAGTAAACCAATTGAGTATAATCCTGATGTTCTGAGTTTGAGAGCACCCTCTTAACCTCCATGACTATATTTGCTCTCTTGGTTGGTTCTGTAAACATTTTAAATGCTATGATTTACTGACTCCCCAAGGAATGTGAAGAAGTAGTAACAAAAGTCAGAATTTGGCAAAGAAAGCTCCTCCATCTGTAAAGTTGTCACTAATCCTGCTTTGAATTGTAGTAAGCTTGGAGAAAGATAATCTCATTTTAGAAAAAAGACTCAGTCTTTTTGAAGATGACTTAGTTACATGGGCTCTGAACACATCTTTCATGGGTAACAATGGATAGACTGCAAACCTTTAAGAGCATGACTTCCTGGACTCAGTAAGGGAAATAATTTAGAAAGATGGCAGTCCCAAATGCTCATCAGGTCATAACCCTGACTTTAAAGGAAAGTCAAGAAGAATTATTAGATGCACAGCATTTAGCTTAAATATTTAAACCTTCCCAATGATAGAACATTAATTACAAGATCCCCTAAGTGACATTTAAATATACATGCATGATATTCTAGCTTAAAAGTGTAAAAGGGGGGATTAAAAAGAATTATCATAAAATCAGTGAATCTGAAATAAAGCATTAGATTTTGATGGCTTGTTGAATTTTATTAGCTATCAAATTCATTTGACAGACAAAATATTTACTTGAAGATACACTCACCAAGATAAGCATAAATAACAGTGTTTCATTAACACTTCTTTCAGATGGGCCTTTATATGACAATAACTTTGGTTTTTACTGAGGGATGAACCAGTGGTTTTTGGAAAGCAGTGTATATTTCTTTCAATCAAAAATGAAAGCAATCAAATGATCCAAATGGTGCCATTGTTCTGCTTTGGATTAATGATGCGTGCTCAACTTTGTTATAATCTCTTATGTTTTCACAAAAAAATGCCAAATGTGATGACTGTTCGGATATCCTGTAATATATTTTGCAAAATTGCAAAATGTTCTATATGTGCTATGGTTGTTACTTATTCCAATTATACCGAACACATCATGCTGAAGCTCTATGTTTATTTGAAATCATTTAGTTTAATTGACAGGAATGCAGAAAAATAACATCCAATAGATCACAATGTGGCAGAGATGAAATAATCAATTTCTGTCACATTTACACACACATGTAACTATGTATCTAAGTGACCACATGATTATATATCTAGGTAAAAGGGGATCAATCACAATCATGTGTCAAGAGTCAGCTTCTTAGTAGTAGTAGGTGCCCCTCTTGAGTATGTAGGGCCTTCTAGGTTTATTCTCATACAGCTGCCTTTTCAGAATGTAAGGGATTTTTCTCTTTATCACTTCTTCCTTCTCAGTTTTGGCATTGCCATTGTCAAGAATATCTTCCTGAATCATCTAAAATAGAAAAAACACACAAAGGGAAGTTACATGCATGAAACATATTTCAGATAATTTCCCTACACTTTCCACTATTTGTTTTAAGCAAAATGCACCTGTAGGATCAGAGAAACTACTTTGTCAGAGGATAGGTGGTTATCATGACTGAGATGGAATCAGATCATAATCTTTCTGATTATTTATGTCCTTTCCTAGCTCACCAGACTACCTCTCTTCAAAAAAATGTATTTACATTTTCCAGCTGCAGGGCTATACCAGAGACACCTTCCAATTAGTCTTGAGACTCTGAATATCCAGGCAGTCCAAAATGATGTGAAATATATCACAATACATATAGTATTGAATCTCACATGCTATTTGAAAGAGAAGGTAACAGGATTTTATGTTCACTTAAGTCAGTTAATGATATAACTTGAAAGTCATTCTAATGACCGGTTTCCTAAACAAAGAAAGGATTGCCTGTTCCAGGTATCTTAGATGTTATAGAAATCAACAACTGCAGAAACTCTGTTTAAATAGCTATGATCTCTTCCAATTACAGCTGTCTCCTAAACTTTGGGGTGACAATAACAAATACTGATATTCTAATTGTACTGCATCCTATTCAATTATAATGCCATCCTATCGCCAAGTATTTTATCTCACACCGCAGTTGTTGAGTTTCAGGGAAGGTAAAGCAGCTACTGTCAGGCAATCGAGGTTTGTAATCTTTACTTTCTTGAAAGTGCATATACTGTAATTGTACTATGCTCAGTCTGATAATATCATTTTATTTTTAAATGACTCAACAGTTAAAATAACAAGAGTTCCAGTCTTATGTTCAGTTGACTTATCTGCTAATTAGTTTATTGAGGGTCTTTCTTCTCTGGATAAATACGGCATAATTGGTATTTCTCTCTGCTAAGATCTGAATGTTCAAATTTTATTGAGCTAAATAGTATTTTAAAGACTGTACCATTTAGCTGGAATTAAAATTAAAGGATGAATAGTACAACAAGATAATTTGAACTAGCCTTTTCGGTTTTTCATCTGGAAAGCATACCAGTTAGGATAAACACCAGCAGTTCTGCAGGCATTCCCTTCTTCCACAGGGCATCTCTGTGGCAGCCACGCACAGGCTTGTTATGTTAACAGAGAGGGCACCCAGATCTGCAGTGCTGGTGTAAACCCACATCTAAAACATGAAGCAAACCTCTCAGGGTTTGATCTGAAAAATGTTTCTCCAATCGGAAAAGTGTAATAATATCCCTTTTTTTCCCCCTTTCTTTCAAGCTCCAATTTAGTTTTTAGTGACATGGATGTCAAGGCAATAAAAAATAAAGTGTTTACAAGGAAGGCCATTTTAGTAATTGGTAGATTACCAAAATTTTCAGTCTCCCCCCTTTAAAGATAGGTCAACCAGACATAACAGTACAGGCAAGTGATACTAGCACTTTGGAGTCAGCGGCAGGAGGACTGCTGCAGGTTTGAGATCATTCTGGACTACAGACTATTTCTCAGGACAGCCAGGCTTAAATAGCTATAAGACTTTGTCTCAAAATATGCATAAATAATCCTAAGACACATGTACAGCGTCCTTAATACCATTCCCTTTATGATGTCTTCCTTGCTTATATTATAAGTAGGAAAGCAGGTTTTGGACTTAATGTTTGGGGAACTGACTCCAATTTTGGATATATCTAAAAGATGGTACTTCATCTTTCTGAATTTAAGTTTCGAGTTCTAAGAGGACCGTGGATAATTCAACAATGTCCGTTTCAGAGCATTTAATTAAGAGAACAACTGGAATATGGACATAGAATGTTGATAATAAAAGTTATATATACTTACCTACTAATTTAGAATGTAAACACTTTTCTATATGTGGAGGTGTGTGTGTGTGTGTGTGTGTTTGTACATCTCTCTCTCTTTCACCTTATTTTTAAAATTAAGAAATATTTAACTTCCTCAATAATCAAATACAGAAGCTGAAAAAACAATTCCTATGTGTATTCTGAAATTGCAACTGGAATCCTTTGATTTTTGTTCTATTTCCTTTGAAACGTTTGTATTTTGTTTGGTTATATATAATTAAACGCGATTTTTGATTGTGGTAAAACAGGTGAATTTACTTAAAGTTCTTTACGTATGTCCCTACTGTCAATTTAATGAAAAACTGCCTCAGTGTTTCAGCAATTTAAGTTCATGATTCTAATGGTTGTTAAGATATAGCATAACCCTTTTAAGATTAAAGCAAGAAGAGTTTGATACTCTCCAAATATTTGAAGGACACTTTGAAGTTAAGAAGGGCATTGTCTTCAAAACATGGTTAAACTCATTACTTTCTAGGATTTGTAAGTCTCCCGTACTGTGATTTATTAGGGTATAAGAATGAATGCAAATGAGAGACCACTAATGCAGTGACCGCTGTGCCCATCTTTGATTTCAGTTTTACCTCCCAGTGTTGGAAGGCCCTGCTGTGGCAGATTTTTTGCAGCTGGAATATGGTCAGCATTGCTTCCAAGCTAAAGCCATCAAGAACAATGGGAAGTTTCCTTTTCCCAACAAGATCATCTTCATGAATTTCTCCTGCTGCCTCTTCAGCTGGGCTGTTCACGTTATTGATAAGGCTGCAAACATTTAGCAAGGTCATTTTCCAAGAGGTAGGACTTGATTTACTGATCTGAAACAGTGAAAAAAAAAGATATCACAATTAAAGTCTGTCAGAAGAGTATGAAATATGCATTGATTGGGTTAAACCATTCTATTTTAAGTTCTACTTGCAATAAGACTGTGAATGTGTAAATCTTATTTTTTATTGTACTCTTAACTTACAGGCATTAAAATTTATGAGTATCAGGATACTCACTCTATTTTCAAAAAGCTTGTAATTCCTTCTACCACCTGCCTAGAACAAGGCTATCCAGCCATTGTATGCAATGTTCTGAGTTAGTATGGTATTTTAGAAGAAACATTCTCCTTTCAATTTCAGTAATACCTCCTTCTTACCAGTTAATATGTTATTTAAGTTTTACACATAGAAAATTTATTTAGAGTTTTTCTATTTCAGTGTCTCTTGAGATTAGTTCATTAGAATCCTGTTTTTTGCCCTCAACTCTTTTAAAAATATACTTTAAACTGAAATGGAATTATGTTACTTCCCCCTCCTTTTCTCTCTTCATCCTCTCCGAGATAACCTCCCTCAAACCCTACACTTAAGTTTATGACCTATTTGTTTTTTGGTTATTTTTGCTGTAATCATACTCATATACTTGTGTAGTGTATGCACAAATTTATATAAATGAAACCTACTTAAACTGGTTTATTTGGGGGAGTTGTTTTACTGAAAACTATGTATAGGCCTCCACTATTTAAAAGGATATTAGCATTAAAGGAAATGGAAAGGGTTTTAAATTAACTACATTGAGATCATACATGAGAATGTAGAAGTTTGAACAGGATAGAATAGAATAAATAGAATATTCTCCATACACACATTTGAACACAGAAAATGTTGAGCTAACTGACTGTATCACCTCTTTATCTGTCTAACAGTAAAACATGTCACTGTGACTCTTCTCCTAACAAGAAATAGAACTGGAGAAAATGATAACAAAAAAGAAACATGTATATTTGCAGAAAGTTTTATGTCTAAATAACAAATTCTAAGTATAGTCCTTGTCATATGTATTTCATTATTAAATGGAATCTAAGAGATATGGTTAAACCCTCTGTACCCACAATTCACTGATCAGAGATAAATTTAGCAGGTGGCAAATCCAAGGATGTCAACAAAGTGCAAGTGAAGTAAAGTCATCAGGTATCATTTAGCTCTAAAATTTGTTGTCTGAGTAAAAGAATTCAAGAGTTTGTAACAGATCCTGGATCCCAGTTGCTTATTCATAAACATGCATTGAACTTCTATTGTATATAAGGATTTGAGTTTGGTTACAATTATCTAGTTAACTTCCAATAAAAACCATGCTTTACCAATACTATTTTTAGTAAAACTATACTCCAATGCCAGTGATGATAAAAGATATCACATATATAGATATATATGTGAATATATATATAGAGAGAGAAAGACTGGCAATGGAATATATTGAGAACAACAAATAAATACTCCTGGGACTGCTATTTCTTGTTTTTGCCATTTTTTAATTCGCTGGAGCTCCTGTTACCTAGATAGTTTTAGTAAATAGCTTTTCATTGTCTAAACAACTTTGTTCTAAAATAGAAATTGTTCACATACTTGATTTAAAAAGTGAAAAGAGGAAAACTCATGATCTCTGAAGCTTTTAATAATGGTATTGTAATAAAAGAATCAAATAATCTTCTCCATAAAGTTTTAAATGCAGTCATTTAGTTAAATTGGTCATAGATCTAGAATTCTAATTTACATAGTACTGTAAACAAACAAAAATGGTTGAGTGACAGAAATGAATTATAATGTGATGCCATAGCAAACATGCGCTGTGCTTTTTATTTTTATCCTAGCAGCAAAATTGGAGTGATTTTATGTCTGAATACCTTCTCATCAAAGGTTGTATCTTACTTATCTCAGTTGAAATGAAGCAATGAAATATAAATACCTCATCCTGAATGATTTTAAACTGATTAAATCTACACCATTGCACCATATTTTATTTAGCAGAAAAGATGTCACTATTCCAGATATTGAATTTTTTTTCTTGCATTTGCTGGTCAGAGAGAGTAACCCAAACTCTCACAGGGTCTCAGAATGGTAGCACTTTGTGAAAACACTGTCAAATTTTGGGGATTTCTTAGGACATGTATGTGTAAGTAATGTACATTTAGAATTTCAAATATAAAATCTATTCTAAACTACTAAGGACTTTGAGTCTAACCTGAGAGAGTATTGATTGACTCCACATAATTTCCTACCTTGGAGATAAAAAGCTGTAGTCATTGGTATCCAGACTGAGTACTAAACAAAGGATCTGTTATAGTTGGATGAATAAATTTCTCTTTAATACTGACTACATTTATAAAGAAAGTGAATAAAAATGATATTTCTGGTGTTCAATTTACAAAATAATAATTGGTTTCTATTCAATTGATTTTAATAAATATTGGTCATTATTGAATTCTATGTGATACCAGCCTATCTCTTCAAGACCATAGCAAAACACACATCTTCATTACTTGTAAGGTAATATTATCATGTGCTGTCAATCACATACTTGCAAAATTAATACCTTTCCTTTCTGCATACTAGAAAACAATAAAATTGCCTTTGCATACTAGAGACTTCTGTACCAAGGATAAGCTCATTCAATTAAGGAAGACTTCTGCATGGAAGAATTAATTAAAATATTGCTTCAGAACTTCGGTCAGTGTCTGGGTCACTTTCCATCACAAGTGTTAAATCCCAACCTTGCTACTACAGTTTTTAATTCTGGAGGTATTATAAAATGAATTGAACTAAAAATATTCCCCATCTTTTATTGGAAACCTGTTTTCTAACCATCAGTTCTGATTTCCTGACTCTGAACCAATTTCATAGGGTAACATGGTAATGTGATTCATTGTAACAGTTTTGTTCCTAGGCAAAGGTTGGCAACTAGAAAAGGTACTCTCAAGCTTGCAAAATTTTGCTCAGAATAGAGAACTTCACTAAACTGGTTCAAAAGAAAATTAAATATCTATAGCTAACTCTTTTGAAAGAGTGAGGATGTAGGATGTATCTGTCATAGGTAGTAGAGTTTATAATAGACTATGAGAAAACCATAAATTTCTAGGTTTTACACTCCTATCCTTGTAGTTAAAAAGATAAGGAAAGTCAATGTTAATCTTGTTGACTAACCAGTTGCCTAAGATTAAATAGACCACAAGTCTTGGTTTCAGCACTATATCTCAAAGTCTACTTGCCCGTAGTTTTCCTCTATGCCATATTTCCTCCCCATGTTGCCTTGATGCCATGTTTTAGGAAATACATTTGTCCCACAATTAACAAAAACATGTACAAATTTCAATTAGGCTTCACTTATTTAACTTGAGGACCACCTGCCTTTTATGCTGCCATTCTAATAATCATGAAAACAGTTTAAATATGTTTCCCTGTCTCCATGACATTATCTGTGGTTGCTTAATTAAAATTGAAACATACCAGTTGACAGCCCTATAGATATTTTCTTTTCATATCAACACCTTTCTTCCTCAGAATAGTGGTTCTCAATCTGTAGGTCACAAACCCTTTGGCAGACTTATACCTCCAAAAATATTTACACTATGATTCATAGCAAATAAAACTGGAATTATCAAGTACCAATGAAAATCTTGTGGTTGGCGTCACCACAACAAGAGGATCTTACTAAAGGGTCGCAACATTAGGAAGGTTGAGAACCACTGCCTTAGAAGAAAAAAAAATAAAGTCTCTCAAATAGGAAATGTCTCCCAAAGATCTTTACAGTTTTGAGGTAGGTAACTATATCTGTATTGATTAACATAAGAAAATATTATCACGTTTAGAGTGGAAATTCACATATCCTTCAAGCCTGGATGAAAGAAAAGAAAAAAGTTACCTTTGACGCATGCATGTTTGTCAATAAGTCTGCTTCTAAGGCTCTCATGTCCTCTTCGGAGTCTGAAAAAAAACAAAACCACATGTTTACTATGTAATCGCATATCATGTCGTTACATTGAAACCAACATATTTCAAATTAATTTAAAAAATTAATCTTTGAAGCTTATTGTCTTCTACATGTAGTTCCTGCAGAGCGGTACTTGGAAAGAAATGGATCACAGCTTAATTTTCTGTTGACAGCTTCAGTAGCAGAATCGCTTCTAAGAAAATGAGCACAAGATAATTTGCTAAGCAAAGTATTCATGATTTGGAGTTGTTTCATCTCTGAATCGCAGTAAAACAATTATATTGTGTAATATAGACCTCATGAATAACCTGCACTCAGTCTCATTCTTAACAGAAGCAGTTCACACAAAATAAAATATGAATAAAAGCGTTGTTTTTTATTTCCTGGTAATTACTCCCTGCTAATTTTGGAATAAAAATAATACTGAGATTCACTTCACTACCAGTGTCATTTTATAAAATAGTCTTTGAAGGAATCAGTTTCCGTTTTAAATAAGAGCTTTGAATCGTGGGCTTCCAATTTTATCATAAGCAGGTGAGGAAATGGCTTAAGCAAAGACAGAGCTCTCTGTCAACACAGGGTAAGCAATATTGAAAACAGGTCCCTGATTCATTTCGGAACATATTTTCCACGATTCCATTTATGAGCATAGTATAGAAATGCAAAATTTTGAAATGCTACACAGTTGTAGAGCATTTTCATATCCACGAGTTTCATACTAAAGCAGAGCTTAAAATCACCCCATATGCCATTCTGCAGTCATTAAAACACAGAATCCCACCTGATGCAACCAACTCATAAAGTGCGTGCAAGAATTGAGTTATCAGATAGACGTTTCTGCTTGGCTCATTACAAATACATGCTTGTTTGTTTTTCAAAATGAATAATAAAATTAATTGTATTAATCACCGATGAAAATGTGCACTTGTCACAGAAAATGACTTCAGTTAATACAGACTTTTTAATCACTAACCTATTTTAATCTCTAATTATAACTAATTTCAGGCACCATTTGATAAAATCATATTTACAGAAAACTACTGTTCTCATAAAATATTTACAGGGTTTTCTGCTAATAAAATAATTAAATCATTCTAAAAAAACCCATATTCTATGCTGACAGAGTTATCTTTGTACTTGTAAACCTTAGCAGGAGTTTGATCTAACCCTTCACTGCCCTAGTTGTTAACTATAGTATCTACAAGTATAACTTAAGTGATTTTACTTCATTATCACATACGATTTTCCACTATAATGTGTCTGTTCAATTATTTCCAACCATTAATTAAAATACACTGCAGTCATCAAAATATTTCACATGACTCTTTTAAATGTGTCTTATTTCTAAGGGAGTTGCTACATATCTGATAATAATACATTGATTCCCCTTTACTGTTATATATAAAACACTCTAAAGCTAAATTGTATCAAAAACATAAGTTTACTGATTTTATGGCTACAGTTTGTGCCTACCTAAATTACCTTAGGAAAGCAACAACTATATTAATATCGCAACTCTGTAACAATGAAAGGCTATAAAATGTACTTTCAGAAAAGACTTGGGACATTTTGTATTGTATTAGAAATAATATTCTGCAAATCTTGCTCACTCATTTATTTACTGACATTTATTTCCCATCTCCTAACACAGATATAAAGTTACAAATAATCTGAAGAAAATCACAAAGGGAAGTGAATGAGAGAAGTCACCACCTAAGAGAATGAGAAGAATGAGAATAAAAGACTATGAATGGGGTGTTTTAATGTCTGCATGCTGACAAACACGACTTCCATTCTCCTCAATAACGACCAGCCCAATGCAAATTTTCAGCTTTGTTTTATTACTCTGATCTATTTTCTCTCTGGTGGTTATATTCCAAAGGAGAATAAATATGTTGCATTTCCATGATACCACATTCACTGCTTTACAGATTCTTAGAAGGGAAATAAACATTTCAGTTCTTACAGTCAGAACAAGAGAGAAACCTAACAGTCACAGTTTCTGTCACCGAAAGGCAGTTAGAGAGAGGAGAGAGGAACTCCTGGATTCATTCACCTGAGCAGCGGCAGACTGCGAGGGAAATCACTACAGGGAGTTGCGAGATGTAGTTGGACTTACCTGAACACAGACTCCAGGAGCTGAAAGCCAGAAGCATCAGGCACACCAGCTGGATGTTCAGTCCTGCCATCATCTTTCAGCCTTCTGACAAGCAGGTCCAGACAGAGAGACACTGAAGGAGCTCTCTCTCTCTCTCTCTCTCTCTCTCTCTCTCTCTCTCTCTCTCTCTCTCTCACTTTGTGCCTTCTCTTGCCTTCAGCTGGCTTTGAAAGTGAGTGAACTATGAAAGATGCTCTGGCCATTCCCTATATATATACACGAGAGCAGGAGAATGATGTCATGGCTGTACAGGATGTGCCCTGCCTTCATCTCCATCCCCCCCTTCTCTCCCCACTCCCGCCTCCTTTCCCTTTGTCCCTCATCTCATCCCCCCCACCCAGGAACCTTGATTGAAAGTGATGATCTTCTCTAATTGCAGCTGTTGCTCAGGATTTCTGACTCACAGAAAGAGTTGCTCAAAGGCACTGCCATATACAGCAGAGTAAGCTCCCCTGGTGGCATTTTTTTTCTCGTTTTCTCTCATGCCCCCACTCCAGAAATTTCTCATTTTGGTATCTGGAAAGATGATTTTTTAAAAAAAATCCCAATATTTAAGCAAAAGCTCTTGGGCAAAATCACTGATTCCTTATGCATGGGATATATTTTCTGGTATCACAAAGTTCAGAGAAAACATTTTGTTGTTTTAAAACTTGCAGAGAATTTGCATAGCACATGCTAAAACAGGGATTGAAAAAATTGGATATAGTAATGAGATAAAAAACAACTCAAAAAAGGGGGAAATCAGTTCAAAAAAGGAAGAATATTAGATCCAATGAATAGTATTATTCCCCACTGAGTTGAATGTTTATTATATGTAACTGGGGAAAGACTAAATTGCATGTGTTAGCCTTTAATTGAATGTCTTAAAACATTTTTAGAAAATAAAGACATAAATAGGTCACCTGTTAGAAGGTAAACTATGAATTGCTGTATTAATAATGCCTCCCAATTATTTTTCTTACTACATATTTAGCTCTTTCTTGATATTAATGCTGTGTCTGAATCTTTCCTTCATTTCATAACCCCTCCTCACTGTTTTTCTGCATTCTTTCAACTGCCCCCTCTCAGTTTAATGCTCTTTTTTTGCAAAAATGGGATTTTGCTTTCAGAAAGAAAAATATTCTATATAGCCATTATACACCCGAGTCTCATTTCTAATAATCCTTAGGCAATTTGGGAGTTGCAAAGCTATTCTCTCCTTCCCTTGGCTCCTGGAAGGAAATGGCTCAAATGCCTTTGTAGGGTCACTTTACTCCTGCATTCAATACTCGGTAACACAAGAACTGCTGTTAGGGATATGACTATTTGAAAGCAAAGATTTCTGAACTTTGTTTAATTTTTTTAAAAAACAATAAACATGTGATAACATCTAACGAAAAAAATCCAGACTGGTAAAACAGACAATTGATATTATATTATCTGATATTTGGTATAAAATTAACTTCTCAGTCTTTGCACCAAACCTAAAGGAAGTTATTAATTATAGATATTTAATAATTACTTAAACAATAAAGATATATTCATATAACTCAAGGTTCAAAAGCTAAACAGAAGCTGTCTTTTTTTTATTACTTTTGTACTTTCTGTGAAACAAATATACCGAATTCACCTCTCTTTGAAAGTTTTCTCTCAAGGATGACTGACTAGCAAGCTTGAAGCATGCATAGATTTTTCCTACCGCTAGGGGGAGCAGTGGCAGTTTAGAACGCTTTTCTTTTTCTCTGTGAGAAGGCTTGCTCAGTGTTCTCATTAGCCCAGCTTCTGTGCGACAGAATCATTTCAGAAATAACGAAGAGGTTAATAAATTATGCATTCTTTGCATCATATTTAAATTAATTAGTTTCTTTGCTTTTAAATTGTAAAACACAAAGAATAATCTTTGAAAAGGTGTTAAAATGTGTGCTAGCAGTCTCATAGGAATAGGAAAATTTGATGCTTATTCCCCCAAGTGGTTTCCTAACAAGTGGAACTTAGGGAAGTGTTTATAAACGTATTCCTGATTAATTAAAGAAAAAAGTAACACTTTAACTCATTTTAAGCATATCACATGAATATCATTAATAAGGTGAGAATTATTTTAGGTATATTATAATTCCAGAGAAAGAACACATATCAATCAATGTCAAATGATTCAAAAGTCAAATATATTATCTTAGGTAATTCTCCTTATCATTAAAAATGCATATATGCCTTTTTCTGTCAGGATTACAATGTTGGTACATGCTTTTGATTGCTTTGATAAAATACTCTTCCCTTTCCCTTTTAGCCTAGATTATTGAAACTTTAGAAAAATTGTTAAAGAGTGTTTCAGCAGGAAGGTACGGTTGCCCCTGGTCTAGACTCGGTGCCTGGGAAACATCCCAAATAGAAAGACCAAGACAGGGCTTCAGAGAGATTCAGTTACTCCCAAACAAAATAACAGACCTGACAGAGAAAAAAATACCTCACAAAGTGTTTTGAGACATACTGTGAGTAAAAATACTGAAAAGGTAGCAGAAGAACTCTCAGAATAGGTGGTTTGAAAATATTAACGTATGTAAAAAGAACAAAAAAAATCCACAATGCCTCCTACTGAAGCTCAGGGATCATTGCAGAAGACAGGGCAGGAAGATTATAAGAGCAGAAAGATCTGGGAGTTTGCTGTGAGAGTTTGTCTCCTAGAAATGTCAGAAGCTACATTCTAATATCTCACCAGCATGACTTCCTAAACCCAACCGGAAAAGCAAGCATCAATAGACATGCTAACATGGATGGGGAGAGGGCAAGAGGAAGCTTAATCTACACAAAAACTACTGGCAACCAAGAAATGCTGAGAGTGGGCTTTGAAACAGTCTTCTCCAGGGAAATGATGCCAAATGGTCTGTTTTGAAAACATGCATACAAGTGGCATTATGCAAACCAATCATGCAAGCATGTTACATTTTGGAATACATACACACACACACACACACACACACACACACACTTAAAAGGCAGACATGGGAAGTGGATACATGGTAGCATTTGGATGGAGTAATGGGAAGGGGAAGATTATATAACTATAATCTCAAAAATGATTTTAAAAAACAAAAATGCATAGTTAAATGCATCATCAGGAGAAATTCCTTATGTGAGAAAAGACTTGTACTAGAGGCATGAACATCTGATGAACACCTGAATTTGGAGGTCTAGAACCCATGTAAACTGTTGGGAGTGGCAATGTGTTTTTATTAGCCCCAAACTTGCAGGGAGGGAAGGAAGGGAGCAGGAGATATCCTGAAGGACTTTAACCAGCTAGCCTGCAAATTCATGAGCTTCAGGTTCACTGGTAAAATCTTCCTCAAAAGAAGAATTGAAGAAAGATACTCACTGTCAATCTCTGGCCTCCAAACATGTGTGTAGGTACATGTATGTGCAGTCACATGAATATGTGTGCATACAGTGCCATACATACATACATACACCACACATGTATACATACATATGCATGCACACATACTCATATACACACTCATGTACATTCACATGCATACATACACACATTCATCACATACACACATATACACATAAGCAAGCACTCATATACATACACACATACATATATGCATACACACACACTAAAAGTGTCACAAATGATACCTTTCACACAGAGTTTGGGTGTCTTTCTATGGTTATAGGTGATCAATTTTTACTTTAAAACAGTTTTACCTGGAATGCTGCCTCATGGATTAATCAGTAGCTTGTGCTCCTGTATAACACTCTTTGTAACACTCTTCCCTATGTTGACTTTCAAGTTTGAGGTCACCATGTCAACAGGGTCCCCTGTGAAGGTCTCTACAGGAGATAACTTCTACTTTTGGACAGCCATTTGCTGCACATTAATTCGCCAGTTCTTCAAAATAATCAACAAAGACAGATTAGTAATTAATAATTATAAAGCATTGATGTGTTATCCTGTCTGATTTGGAAACTAGAGAGCCTGAAACCAGTTGATGGACAACTGGTTTGGAGGTTCACCCCAGCTCATTCTACACCTCAGGAGACTCCCTCACCTCACAGAGCCCACCCTAGACTTACTAATGCTTTGGTACTAACATGCATACCTGAATCTGATAGTCTTTTTCTACAAGCTGCATAATGCTGTCGTCCTTCAATTGATCTGTGCTCCCCTTGTGATACTAACTCTCATTTTAAAAAGACTTTCTTTTGAAATCTGACTTCATCAAACCTGTCCAAGTTAGAAATCTGTGGTACTCTCATTGCCTTTTGCTTTCCTGAGGTTCTCCTTGTGCTATGTATGAAAAGTTGTATACTTTAGATGGAAAGGATCATAATTCTTCTGTATTTCTTCAGAGGGTTTACATACCCAAGACTGGCTAAAATACTAACTTATAGATACTTTTCCTAATTTCTCCAGGTCAAATTTGTCATTTTTTGAGCCATAATCTCTCAAATCTCCACAATTCTTTTTCATCTTTCTTTTTTATATGCGTCTTTAGAGTTACTTTGCTTTCTCAGCCTTTTCCAGGTATCCTTTTCCTCCAAGACTAGGGATATAAACTTTGTAAAAAGTCAGTGAGGGAGCTCTTCCTGGAGCCATGTGTCTTTATCAGCCAAATGTTCAGATAAATGGTGGCTTTAGTTTTATTTCTCTAAATGCATCTCAGGTCTGGAGCTGTGGCTGTGATTCATCTGAACAAACAATATGCCAGATTCCTGTAAGCCCAATTGATCTTTTTCTGTACAATTAAAGACCATTTTCACTACATAGATAGATAAGTGTGTTCATACACCCATACTTATATACAGCATCTTATACACTCAATGTGTATTACACAGACTTTAAAGATGTAGGTAAATGGAAGCCAAATGGTCAATTTCCCCCTGTAAGCATAAACTTGCTTTGCCCATAATCTCTACAAATTTCCAGTTCATTTTGTGAAGGTTCTTCCATTTTCTGTTGCTTTATCTTTAGAGATAAAAACCTGGAAATAGTTGCTAATGGATTTCTATAGTCAAAGCAAGTTTTACAACTGAAACTGTAATTATCATTTCTGGTTTGCTTGTGATTTGCATGTCATAAGTTAACATATTTAATGAAGGCTGTTACACATTGGAATAACTTAGATTTCATTTACTATCTTCTTTCTCATATTTAAGACCTCTGCAGTGTCATTATTCCTGAGATGGAATGCTTAGGTTAAGGGTCCTTATATGGCTTCTTTCTGTAAGATCCCTTTTGAACCAAGAAGTTTTTTTAAAAAAAAAATACTCCAGAAAACATTTTATGCTATTTTTCTTACTTTAACAAATTAGTGCTATTATCTAGAATAAGAAATAAGTTTTACCTGGAATAAAATCTCCCTTTTTATGTTATGCAGTTTATGGATATTTCCACAACATCTGTACTAGGCCACACTGAGACTCACTTTAGTTACTGTTTATGAATAGTTTTTTATTTAATTTTATTCAAATTTTTAAAAGTGTAACACCCCCCCCCTGCTTTTCGTTCATTTTCATGTTCCTGGGACCCACGCATGTATGGCAGACAAGCAATTCAGTAATGAACTACAACTCCAGGACTCAATAAAACACTTGTTTATCCTTCTTTTTTTTTCAAGACACTGCTAGTTTATTTGATACATGATAGTTTATACTAACTTAATTTTTTTTCTTGTCATTTGTTTAGTACTTTCCCATGAGATCCTGATGTGAGCCCTGGATTTAAAGACTCCCTTCCTCCTTGTGGCCTTAAAATTTGCTTCTCGTGTAATCAAATATACATCTGTATGTACAGTCATATCCACAGTCTCTGTCAGCATCCTGTCCACAGTAAACCTTTAGACCCCAAAGTCCTTACTAACCATAGGCTCCTCCCCTTTCATTTTATTAGAAATTATGATTTCATATAAGTCATTGTTCTTCTTAGAATTATGATTTGTTGAGGGGCATACAATTAAAATGTACGGATGTTATCATCTAAAATTTTGGTTTTGTCTTGTCTTCCATCTCCAAATACTTCATAGCTAGCAAAAGCCCATGGGAGCCCAGATCTGCCTTTAAATTATGTTCCATAGCCAAATGCTTTATTTTCTTTTTATTATCGCCACCCATTTTCAGGTCAAACCTGACTCCTGATTTGCTACCATGACCTCTGAGCATTCATCCCAGACTCATCCATGATCTCTTCCAATGCAGATATCGCACAGGTTATTGTAAAATGTAGCCCTATTCTTGTCGTTCTCTGAAAGGTTTCCTACTCTAATAACAGGTTTCTCAGCCGACACAGAAAGCCAGATCAAGCTGAATTAAAAATTAGAAGACCAGGTTTATTGGCAAAGCACTCTCAGGTGACTTTTCTGGCCCCCAGAGATGAGGCAGGGGAAGGGAGAAGGAGAGAAATTGCGTGACCAGTCTAGACTCGGGGTGGGTGGTGCTAAATACCCTATATAGGTAGTGTCTGAGCAGCTAGCAGCTTTGGAGGAGGAGCTGCCACCACAGCTGTAGAACCTGGCATTTTGGAGGTTTATCTGAGAGAGTGGGGTTTGGGATGGGACAGAACTGGAGGAGATTCCAGCAGAATATTCTCTACTTAAAAGAATGCAACGTTTTTTTGTTTGTACTGAGAGCAAAGTCTTGACTTCAGTCTGTAGTGTAAGAGTGGGCCTTTATTTCTTTTCTGTCACCGTATCATACCCTTCTTCTCTTCGATGTCTAAACTTCAAACCTATTAGTCTTCTTGCTCTTTTGCACAGATACCTGTTTTCATAAAAAATTGAAATGAATGTTATAAAATTAGAATAGTATTTAACAAATGCTCCCTGATGACTCATAGAGTAAAGCAAATATATCAGTCACTGTTTGATATTGGCTTCAGTAATGGAACTTACTTTGACCAACAAGATGTTAGCAAACAGAAAGAAAACTGACTTGAAATGTCTTTGAAGCATCAGGATTGATTTCTTATTTTTCTACCATTGCCTAAAGAATAACTTTGATTCAATAAACTCAACATCTAAAGAAACAGATGACTAAAGTCATCCAACCTGACATAGACATTGTGATATAAATCTGAGGCTTCTGTGCACAAGTTGGATTTACCTGGATTATTGTATGGTGGCAGGAACTGGTTTTATTGATTAGTTTTAAATAATTATGTTTTGGAGTCATTTGTTACACAGCATTTTTGTAGCAATAGCTGACTTATAAGGCATCTACATGTAATCTTTCTCCATTGGTAAATATTGATAATAAAATGAATTAATGACATTCGAAGTTGGTCGACCAATTACATAACTGTCATCTTTCCCTTACTTCTCAAAAAGGACATTTTATTCTCTAATCTACAACGGGTGACTCTTTTTGTCTTGAGAAGATTCTTAGCTACAGGAAAAAGCACAAAAGAACTTCCTTTCAATGAGTCTTGAGTATTTTTTTTTTACATGGCTGGGGACATTTTGTAACCTGCCATTGAGAACTGAGTGGGAAGAAGTTATCTTAACAGCACCTAAAAATCCCCCAATTTGATGAGTCATTTTGTACAGAGAAACTACGCAGCATCGAGTTGTCAGAGGCAAAGATAGAGTGAACAGTCTAGCCTAGAAACAGCCATTACAAGCAACCTCAGAGGACTAAGAAGAACCTTAATCTGAATCTAAAATGCATTCATTAAAAATGTCTATGAGAGATATGCCACCAGGTTAATTTGATTTCACATAACCTAGCAAAGTTTTAAATAAAATTCATAGGATGATACTGTACACAACATAAAGATTTAAAAAAATACATAGCTTAAGTATGACTAAGTATTCTGGTTAGAGTGTTGATAACAATGAAAATTATTTCATTGCCAAAACCAGTTAATCTTTGTTACATGAATAATACAATCTTCATGCCAGAAATTCTTGTATGACTATATTACAGAATATATTGCTCCAATTAAGGATAAGCTAATATTTTTAACTTAAAAATGCATTCAATAAAACAGTAAGAAGTTTAGGTTTTAGTTCCCTTGCCCTTATATTAACCACACTCTTCTCCCTTTGTACATATTACAGATTTTAAATGCATAGACCCTTTACGTCAGAATTCTTACTCTGCAAACTTAAATGGACTCTATAGTGTATGCTTCACTTTAACTGGGTGTAAAGTTAACAAGACCAAATAGAGGAGATGGAGAGAGTGGACTCGGAGTCTAACAGGAGGGCTAAAGAAAGCAAACGTTTCCCACTCTGTACTCTAGGTGGAGACACCAGTTTATGGGTGGCAGTGACCGCTGGGAAATCTTGCTAATAGCAGACAACATTTGAATATCATCCTGAGTCATTGGTTCAGTGAATACTAGATCTGGAAAAGGTTAGGTAGTCTTGAATTTTTATTTTTCACAGAGAGAAATGCAGGCTAGATATTGTTCAATATCTTTCAACACTTTAACAATGTTTTTCTCATGGCACTTATCTAATTTCACACCATACCCTAAGAGTAGGTTATCATGGAACATCAGTCTAACTATTTTGAGAAATTGACTTACTCTGAGGGTTTCTTTCTTGTTAGTCCTGCATCCTCATAAGTTGGAGCTCATGCAAAAGATATTGGCCCTGCATTTTGTAACATATTTTTCCTTTTGGACAACTGTGTTTGTGCCCTTGTGGTAAATTAGACTCTTGCTTTTGGTGTATTCAATTCTGTTGCTATATTTCTGTAACCCAACTATATTAGTTTCTATATCAAAGACTCTCTATTCAATTCACATTTTCTTACAATATGTAATCCTCCTTTTATTCTTTGTCTTGTCTGGATTCTGATGTCAAGTGAAAATGGACGTAAGTGATACATACTGAAGTTAAGTAATATGTCTCTCTTAAGACTTAAGATACGAATTTGCATTTGCTTAGCTTTTTCTCCCCGATAGGAAAACATACATGAGTGAATATTAATGTTAACCCTCATTAAGATGCCCTTAATGACCATCTTTCAGTGTTGTTATCATATGTGAGAAAGCTCCCTAATATTCTGGTATAGCAGTTGAGATACTTTTTCAATAAGGATTTCCTTAGTTCTAGATGCAATACCACATGATGGCTGCATACCCTTCTGTGATTTGAGTTTTTCAATAATGTTTTCTTATAATACAGATTATTAAACTTAATTAACTATAATTCTTTTCAATAATTGAGGGCTGTAGTATTTTATAAGTTATTTTTCTGTGGGATCTATATCAATGTTCTTTTCAATGGCTATTACTACATTTCCCTTTTTATTCTCACTTAATTTTGCTAATATTTCTCAATCTTATTTATCCATTCACAAAACAACTTCCAGCATTTATATTCCCCACTACTTACTTTCTGTTGCATTAACTGCAGTTCTTAACACTGTCCTTGCTTCATTTCTTGTTATTTTACTTCAAACTGCTGTTTCCTCTCTATTTTCTGGGAGTAAGCCTTAGAACTTTAATTCTGATATTCTTTTTTCTAAAATAAACATTATATCTATGAGTATCTAAAAACATGATTGTAACAGTTATTAACCATTTTATTTATTGTCTTAATCACTCATTTATACTTGATTTATATTTGATATTTTTCATCAAATATATTTTTCAATTACTACAATATGAAATTAGAAATCTTTACTAGAAAGGATTCTATAAAATTCACAAATATGGGCAACGTAAGCAATGTGCCATTGACATCAAAGGATGAAAGAAGAAAAGAAAAACTAGAAACACGGAGTTTAAAAATTTTTAAATAAATTTTAAATAGAAACTTAGGCATAGATAAAAAGCAGTCCTAAGAACAAAGAAAGCACACTGTTTCAAAGAATATAAAAATCTCAACCCAAGCCATACACCATAAAAACTTATAAAATAAAATAAAACTAAGTAACATAATACTAACACAGTGAAGATGAAACAGAACAGAGATGACGAGAGATTATAAAAAGAACTAGTATACATTGAAACAGTTCCAAAAATAATAAGGAAATAGTTTGTAGGATTATGTATCAATAAATTGGATAACCGAGAAGATAAGCAACTCAGTACATATATACTACTTTAACAAATAGATCATGAAATGTAGAACAGGTACTTACTTAGACCAATAATGAGTAGCAAGAATTAATCAACAATAATAATCATAAAAGGTTCCTATTAAAGAAAATCCCAGAGGTTACTGGCCATTGAAGAAATCTAAAAATATTTCTTTTGTCCCAATTTCTTCCTTAAACTCAGTTTATGAGACAATCATTCCTCTGATAACAAGTCTCCATAAGGACATTTCCATATACAAAGAATATTAAAGGTCAGTAATTCTGTAGGTATAGGTCAAACCAAACAAAACAATCAAACAAAACAAAACAATCCATTATAAAATAGATTTATTACTGGAATGCCTACATGTTATAGATTCTCCCATGTAGAGCAATTTCAGCTAGGGTTACTTACCCACCCATAGCAGCCAAACTACTATCACAACCAAAAAAAAAAAAAAAAAAAAAGTCTTGCCTGATAGGCTCATACTACAGTCGACAGATTTCACAGCTGTGGTAGACCTTCAATGTCTTTACTCAGTTTGTATAGTAATGTTTAGCACCATGAAACCCACCAACATGGAAAGATACTTTATCCATTTTCACCTTAACTTCATTACTTCTTGAATCCAAGATATGTGATGTCTACAAGAGTATGGAGTTATTAATTAATCTTGGTAAATAACTAAGGGGAACAGTAGGAGCCTGTGGTTCGGCAGGGGGAACCTCTATGAGACTTCTATGATCAATGTCTTCTACAGAGATGCCTTTTATTCAGCACTAGAGTTTTTGATTTATGACTTTGTTTTGAAACTATATTTGGACCCAGAAATGGATTATTCTGGCAGCAGAGTTTGACACTGAACACATTACAAATGACAATATTGTAGGGATGAAAAATTCCAAAGTTGATTTTTCTTTGGCATTTTGTTGTGCTTTGGAGGAGAGGTTGCAAGGACAGTGAACAGAAGTGAGAGGATGTGGAGATAAGTGGGATTGGGATGCCTGATGTGAAACCCACAGAGAATCAATACAAATTGAAAAAGAAAGAAAAAAATTCAAGCTACTGATTTTTTAAAGCATCTACCAAGGTTTCAAAGGAAAGACTGGGAGACCAGGCAGTATCTAACAGGATTGTATTTCTTATAAAGAGCCACTAGAGGACCACTAGAGAAGCTGAAGGAATAAACCCTAACTTCAGTGAAAATTCCAGCATGTTATGAGTTTGTAAAAGTTGGTATCCTTGCAAAGAAATCTGGAAGCAGTAAGATTAGCTGACTGATGAGGATGGTTACATAGGCTATGGCTAATAAGTAAGTCTGTAGAGTGATATTGTTCAAACCCTTTCCAGCTCACTTTATACTACCCTGTGTCCTAGAAATAGGATGTGAGAATAGAGTACTTAATATTTGCCTTGTGGTATTTTAGTCTTCTATTGACATAATCCTCTTGTACCTTGAGCAACCTCATACTCAAATTATGTAACCCATTTTCTTCTACCATTTACAGACCAGCTTTTATTAAAAGTTTGTTTTGAGTCTCTGAGAAGATTGTGAACTCAACCTTTTCATGAATCCTTGAAGACCAGCTTTAGGACTCCCTGGATAGACTGAATACATGGTATTTTCATTGGCATAAGGTGGACATATGCATTGGAGGCCAGGAATTTAGTAGTTTAGATACAGAATGTTCCACAAGGCCTATATATGGAAGATTTGCTCACAATTCTGTGGCACTATTGGAAGGTGGTAGAATATTTACAAAATGAACCTAGTTGATGGCCATAAGAACCTAACCAGGTCTAACTGCATCTAATCTCAGAACCTAAGCAGACTCAAAGTTGGTTAGTATTTGGGAGGGAACAAGTGGGACTTGGGAGAAGAAGGTTGGGTCATATATGTAATTCCATTATAAAGACACTTATTGATCCTTATGTTCTCACTACTCTCCCTACTTTCTGGAAACAATGAGGAAAGCAGCTTCCTTTTACACACACACACACACACACACACACACACACACACACACACACACACACACACACACACGACAGCACCTGTCATGATATATAGTGTCCAAGGCAAGAGAGACAAGAAACCATGGGTTAAAACTTCTTAAACCATAAACCAAAATAAAGATTTTTCCCTTGTTAAGCTGACCTATTTAGGTGTTTTATCACATTGGTAAAAGCTAAGATAGTTACTATGTAGAACTCAGGTAGGCATTGTGACAAGTCTCAGTTTCACATTATGTGATACTAAATTTACAATTTGACAGCAGTTCTCCAGAGAGTCACTTACAAGTCCTTAAGCTTGTTAATGCTGTGACCATTTAATATCACTTCTCATGCTGTGGTGACCTCAAACAGTAAAATTATTTCATTGCTACTTTGTAACTGTAATTTTGCTACTGTTCTGAATTGTAATGTAAACATCTGATAGGCAGGATCTCTGATATGCAACTCCTGTGTAAAGGTCATTCAAAAACTCATGGGGGTCACAACTCACACCTTGAGAATTTCTGCAGTAAGACTTCTAGGGCAAGATAGAGACTACAGTCTCTCTTAACCTAACATTGAAAGTGATGTACTATTTCTATCTATCTATCTATCTATCTATCTATCTATCTATCTATCTATCTATCTATCATCTATCTATCTATCTATCTATCTATCTATCTATCTATCTATCTATCATCTATTAATCATCTATCTATCCGTCTATCTATATATGATCTATCAATCATCTATCTGTCTATCTATCTATCTATCTATCTATCTATCTATCTATCTATCTATCTATCTATCTATCTATCTATCTATCCATTTTGGTCTCTACTCAAGAACAAGGCTCCAAGCCTAACTTTGATCCATTACAGGAAAATACACTGTGCTCAAAAACAGGGCAATCAGCTTCACCTATTGTATGTATCAACATGAATAATCAGTATTTTCTATTAATGACAAAATATTAAGTATCTTTATATCTTCTAGTGACCTTGTTTTTGCATCTGTGACCATTATTTTTTTATTCTAATTTTTGCAAATCTTCTATGTAATGAAACTTTGTCTTTTTTTTTCATTAAACTTAACCCACTGGGTCCTTTGTGAAATATAGTCCCATTGTTTAAATAGAGATGTATCAATTACATTGTTAAATAATTCTTTTTTCTTGAAACCTAGTTTGTCTTTACTCTCCTCATTAACTACACTCTACATCACCATGCCAGGTGACAGATTTTTTCCCCTGTCCTACTTTCATCACTTTATAGGTTTAGTCTCAAATAAAAAGTAATAAGCATTCAAATTTTTATTTGTGATCACGGCTGTCCTAATCCCAGACCCCTACAACTATGCAAAACTTAACTCTCTTGTCATATGATCACATGTTATATCATTAATCCGCACTCACAAAGGTGAATTTTCTATAAATCAAGGTTTCTAGATTGTATCCACTGTATCCTTCTTTACAAGCTTGTAGGGTTTTTTTTTTTTTTTCTGTTGAGCCATAGTAATAACAGTACAAAGTTTGGTTTGACTTATCATTTGGTTTAAATATCATTAAAAACCCTGGTATCATATTGATCTGGTAGGGTGGTTTTACTTGCTGAAAAACTGATATAATTGAGGCTAAAGGGAAGGTAAGGACTCGGGATCCTCACTCTTAGGATTCTAGGTTTAGATGTCAACTCACCTTTTTTTAATTTCAGAACACAAAGGAATAGATGATAACACACGATTTTTTTTCTTAGTGAATACGGTAATTTAGTGCTTTACTAGAGAATGTAGTTGGTGTTTGATGGGCATTTACTCTGACTCATTATAAGACACACACAGGCTGGCTAAACAACCTAAAATTTACATTCATACCATTTCGGGAAGCTACTAATTCATAACTACAGTACCTAAAATTTCAGCTTCTCATTATGACACTCTTTCTAGATTATAGGTATATTACTGTTTTGTACTCACATCACACTTTCATCCGAGTCTTATGTAGTGAAAAAATTTTTTTCTTTTTGTAGGAACCTTATGTGTTTGGAGGCCCATTCTTGTGTTTCCTTTAACCTTAACTATTTATTTCATGACCCTGTTTCCACAAACAACATTGGTGGTTAAATTTTCTCTATATGATTTCAGACTGAGGCACAATCCAGCCCATAATAATTTTAGAGCTTCGATATACACAAGACTCATATGTTTCCAGAGCAAAAGGAATAAAATTTTGCACAGTGTTGAATTCAGACCACATTCACAAAACATAGCATGCATTTTATAAAACTGTTCCCAACCTACTCTACAGACTGAAGTGTCAACTAATGAAAAAAAAAAAAACAGCTGTGGTACAGGTGATTTATTATACAGTTGATAGCATGTATATAAGAGCACTCCTCAGTTACATGACTTCCCTCCATCTTGAAAAGGTTTGATTCTTTCCCTTCGCTCTACCACAATTCCACTTTACTGAGAGAGCTCAACTCCAGAAATGGTCTTTTATATGACGCCCCCATTTGACACACAACTTTGTAAGCTGACATTATGCTTCTTCTCCATTGTAGGAGACTTTAACATAGTGCTTTTGTACTGCACATATATGATAAGCATTTGTTTTGTCAGAGAACAAATTGGTTTCAAGGCGGCTGTCTGCTGACCATGAGGCAAACATCACTGGGGAGGAATGATCATCATCAACCAAGTTATGATTCTGTTTGCATCATTTTTGTACTAACATGTTAACCACTCTTATCATTTGCTACAGTCATCATTATTAAAATCATTAGCATTTTCCTTTGTATAATTTCTTCAAGTTCAATCATATCCTACTTTATATTCCAACTAAAATAATACTTTTTAACAGGAAAAAAATGAGATGTTAAGTCTTTAATTTTCAGTTAATATTTGAAGCAAACCCATGGGTTTAAAATCAACAGATGGTGATCCCCTGTAAAACTTTCAAATGCTATGAATTGAAAACAAACTTTAATCCTTTCTCTAATCTACAGATAACAGTGACTGGCATTCTGATTTTCTTCCTGAATGTGATGCAATACCCCGATTTTGACTCTCTGCAACAAATATCAATCATTATGTTCTAGGTAAAGAAACATTTTGCTAGGTGTAATAGGCATATATTAATCCCAGAACTCAGGCTAAGGCAGGAAGATTATGAATTCTAGGCCAGCAAGTTTGAGGACATCCTGGATTATTATATTGAATATCTGGGTAACAAATACTGAACTTGTGTGTAACAAACAGAACACAGGACTCAGGCTATAACTTAGTGGTATAGCGCTTGCCTAAAATGCATAAGACCCTAAATTTGATCTCTAGCATATTTAAAAAAGGTCCTACCAAAATAATATATGGAAACATATGGAATCTTATTTATTTGAATATTCATCCCTTATTCATTAAAAAGAATTTTGTATCTTAAACTTAGTCTAACACATTAGAATTTCTATTATTAAGTTTAAGTATGCCACATCTCTCTATAAAACATTATTTATTTTGCAAAAATAGTTCTAGTGCCTGAACTATATAATATAATTTCCTGATATTTTGCTTTGAAATGAATATACCAAGAGAGTATTATTCCATCTCTAATTTATGTAAAATTTATCAATTAATTTATTCCTTTGTAGATTTAGTACTCATAGAAGAAACATGAATCATTATATGGATAAATTCTATCTCTTTCAGTCTGCATACTTTAGTTTTGTTTATTTATTTATCTATTTATTTATTTTTGCATGACAGATGACTTCAAAATAGAACTGTAACTCTAGCATAACCTATATAGTCTGTTTTGGTTCTGTTTTGTGCAGGTCAAACTGTTGAACAAGTGCTCAGATTGCTGGATCCCATAGCCTTCATTTGTACAATGAAAAACTATATAGAGAATATCTATGTTTCTTAGAAGAATTCTAAATTCCCCTTGAACGTTATCATGGTTTTCAGTCATTATCCAGTTAACCAATGGTTTGCTTTTAATTGAAATTTTATGATAATATATGATAAGACTGTCCTTCTTGATGACCAACCTTGTACAGAATAAAATGTCAAATACATTGATACCTGTACTGCACAGAATATTACAACATTACTTACTGTGGATAAATGCATTTTGGGGACATTTACATATACATATGCCTTTTAAAGTTTTTGTTAAAGTACCAGTTTTCCTAACTTTCAAAACTTTCCCTGAGGTTGAGCAATGTCTAGTAGTAGCCAGCCTTATATAGACTTGTCACTTTATCTCATTAAAGTTAATAACAGCTGTGACTACTTAGTGAAAACATTTGGCCTTTTATTTAGGTCACAAGTATCTGGCCAACACCCAGCCAGTCAGCTATTCAAGCACCGAGTTTAATTAATTAAAAGCTATTTTTAATGGAAACACCCATTGAAGCAGGATGACTAATTATATACCCCGACTATATAAGCCCTACAAAGCTTAGGAGTGTCTTCACAGGCTTTTATGGGGAATCAGAAGAGCATGGCCATCATAAGGTCTTTTAGCTGAAATAACCTCTCAGCTTCTGCTCTTGGCCCACAGCATTCCAGATTGTTATTCCTTCCTGGCGAAAACCTCTCAAGGCATTTCACAAGCCTTGACACTTGCATAGGCTTTAAACTGTTTTGTGGGCAAAGCCACATCCATTCCAGGTTTTAGATACACTTTCTGTAACCATGGTCAGATCACAGGCAGGAAAGAACCACAGATGACAGACATTCACTGGGAAACAGCACCACCCATCATGTATGGACTCTAGAATTCAGCTATACTCTTTATAACTCACAAATCTGGGTGGATTTTTGTTCATTCTTCTGTTGGCAGTGCTGTTTTGTCCCATGTCACTTTATCTGCCACATCCTGATTGTTTGAAGACTCACACACTGGTTTTCATGCCATCCATCTGACAGGCTCTAATTATTTCTGCTCTTTTCTCTCTTGTCCAAACAAAAGGTTACATATTTTATTATTTCCCTCTTAGTTTGCGAATAGTGTTTTCAGTAAGCCAGATGGACGGATTGGTTTTCACAAGTTATCTAGTGTGCTATTTCTTCGTAGATTCCCATGTAAGTGGTGTCAGATTGGCTCACAGTCACTTGTGTGTAATCCCCAGACTTAGAACTTCAGCTTTGCTGTGCTTTTTAACATGGGCCCCAGGGAAAACTGGCTCATACCAACACAGATGCTTCTGATAAAAAAATACCAGTATGCCAATTTAATTGTTAAAATGTGAAGAGGAAATGACTAGTACAAAAGTTATAAAACATCTACATAAACTATTTTTTAAAGAAAAACTTCCCCTTAAATTTGCATGTCATAAGGGAATTGGAATACATTATTATTCCTTTTTTTGTTTCCCAGAGCAGAAAACCGAGGCTTTGACTAGTTAACAATTACTTACAGTCTCTTAAAGGAAACGTCAGACTGGTGACACAGAGTTCAGTGTAGTTAGAACACAGAACAGGGAAACTTTACATCTCTGTGGCTCAGTGAAGTCATGCATGCTACAGTTAAGAAGACTCATTAATAACAACCCACAATGCCAGGCTAGACAGCTGATTCTATAAGAGTTTAGAACAATTTAAATTGATAGTGATCATGGTATTTATTCTTTTTATTTTAATTGTCGTGTATATTTAAGATGTATAACAGATGAGGACCATGTACTTAGAGTATTTGCTATAATGAAATGAAGTAGCAAATATAGCATTTTTGTATGATAAGAAAATCATGACATCATTTGTATTAATGGAAGATTTTTGGGAACAAATGTATTTTCTTATGGAAAGAGCAATTATTAAGCAAAAGCCTACAATTTAGTGTGCTTTGTTTATGTGACCTCCATGTTGTACATTAGCTCTTTGGACTTGCTCACCTTAAATATTTGCTGCTTTGGATTCTTAGTGTTGCATTTCCCCAATCCCTCTCTGTCTTCTGACACTGGTGCAGAGAATAGTATTTTCAAAAGATTAGCTTTCTAATGTACTGGAGGAGGAAAGTAACTGAGGTATTGATATAAATGGCTCAGAGTATGTGCCAAGGATCTACACCACGTTGTCTGCATGCAAAGAGCAATTCAAACTGTCTTAGAATTTACTTGTCAGCCAGAGAATGAGACTTCATAATATCAATTGAACTTAGTTCTACACTTTAAAAATCAACTGTACCAACAATTGTTCATGTATTTCTTGTTTGTAGCCTACAAAAGTAGGGGTTTTTTTTTGTCAAAGTGTTTTAACACTTTTACTTTTGGTACCAATTGAAACACAAATAAAATAATATTCATCTATTAGGGCAAATATTTGTTTTGTCATTATTAAGTTCAATGTCATCTATGTTGATTTTCAAATTACAATCTAAACATGAAAGATAAGTTATTAGTTATATTAATTACTTCTATATGACTGTCAACAATTATCTGACATTACAGCTCCCTAGAGTGAAGATTGATTTGGCCTCACACTTCAGTTCATCATCATGGAGTAGAAGGCAACGCATCCAGAACACAGATGGTGCTGGTCACACCATATCCAGAACACAGATGGGAACTAGGGGTGGATATAACCTTTAAAAGCTACCTCTAGTGACTTATTTTTACCAGGAAAACCCACCTAAAGATTATAGAGCCAATTCAAATCATATCGCAGAAAGCATGTACTTTCTATTTGGGTCAATTTTGTACTCATAGAAAGAAAGAACATACTAGCCACCATCTACCATCAAAATCATTTGGATTGCTCCTGAGCAAAAATCATTTACAGCTTATCCATTCTGTCTTATAATTTAGCATCGACTTCATTCTACTCAATAAACAGTATAAGAAAGCATTGTTCAGACACTCAGATAATCTGTATAAACTCAAATAATAGCAATAGGAATAATTACTGATAGGCACGCATTCTATTATATCATTGGAAGGACAAGGAATTTGCCTTATTTTCAATTTTGGGGGAGAAGGTACTTAGGCTAATACAAGCTGTCAAAGTTTTATGTACATTATTTCTTGTACTTAGCAAAATAAATGTTACCGAGCATTAGCTCTTTTCAGGAACATTTTTCTTGGGATAACTTCTGATAGAAAATTGGCTTCAATGTTCAATATTTTGAAGGTTGTTGTGACACAAAGCCAAGTTCATTCATAAAAGTATACATCCATTTATACTACTCATATAGATTATGATTGGAATTTTAAATATCAAACAAATTTATAAAATCAAAGTAAAAGTCACCTTTACTATTATCTATAGAATATCTTATCCATGAACCAGATATTATAAAGCATAGTTTTGTTATTGTCTTTTAGCATTAGGGTTAGATTTGTTGCTTCCTAATTTTTTTACTTAAGTACTAGGGCCCATGTCTTGTATTTCGTTTAGCTTTTAATAACTAAGGGATGGTACCATTTTGTCCTTTCCCCCAGCTTTATTAACATATAATTGACAAATAAAAACACATTTGTTTAATGTATGCAAACCTCTCTGTGTTTAACTCTTACACATGAAAGAGCTTGTCATGAAGAGTATTTATAGACTATTTTATGTGATAAATAATAACATGTTAAAGGCAACTCATTTGTGATTACTTGGAAGTAGCATAAAGGTTATGCTAGTAAAGGTATAATGCTGTTTCCTCTTCCACCATGAAAAGTCGTTATTAAAACTATAGTGTACATATGTAAGTCTACAAATATTATTAGCCCAAGTAGGGGACCCAATTACAGAATCTACAGAGACAATAGAAAATGCAAAATTTACTACAAATTGACAAAATTATTACTGAAAAGTTTCTGCACCCCAATAAGCCTCTCCTCTGAGGCAATAGTACAAATCAGACCAAATCAGTCCGAATTATACAAAGCCCAGGTTTAAGGGATACAAAGCTCCAAGATGACTTTTCAGCCCACGAGAGAGGAGACAGGAAAGGAAGAGCAGAAAACCATGTGTTTGTTCTCTGGTGTGCAGTTTAAATGCCCTGTGGTGTGGTTTTGAGCATCTCTGGGAAGGGGTCATCATTTGTTGGGCTTTCTTCATGGCTGAGTCTGAACTGGGCAACTCCCAGGGGAGGGGGCTTCGATGGAACTTCCACCTGCACAATTACATTAATATATTAACAGCTAAGCTATAGAAACTCAATTTTGAATGACTTAGAGAAACTATATTAACTTTCCTAATGACTTAAATCACTTTATGTACTAACAAAGGAAGGAAACAGAAGCATACCCCAGATTATGGGGCTTTTATTATATAGAAAGTGCATATATATATTTATGGTGAAGAGTGCACATGTATTTGTATGCAGAGAGAAAGAAAACATACAATTGGCACCTTAATTATTGTAAAAGTTTTTTTCTAGCATTTAAAGATAATTATATATTCTAAAACAGTTCTCCCGGGGATGTACAATGTGATTAAATTATAATACCATTTAGTATAATTTTTTAAATTTATAATGGTTCGGGGGCATATGCATAATTTATATAAGTTTATGAAGAAAACTAGAATTTTAATAAATATAAAACATATACATAGTGTATAGATGAAGTTATGACTAAGTAATGAAAAATGGTTCTTCTGAGCACTACGAAATCCCAAACACTGTTTATAAGGAAAAAATGACCCCTTGAAAATCATGTCTCCCCTGCTGTTCCTGGCAACCAGGACAGACTTCAGAGAAACCTGGGCTTTGTGTTTTGCTGGGACTCAAGGCATCCCCAGCCTTAAAAGGGAAGTGGTGAAGTTTCTTGCTTTCTGCTCCCTCCCTCATCATCCCCTCTCCCCCACCCCAACCCCAGCCATCACCCAAACCTGTGATTAGGTGCTGGGTTGTGCTTGGGGGAGTGATTGTTGGTGGGGAGTTGAAACTGAATGCCCAAAAGGCCCCCAGGTAAATCCTCCAGCACCTCAGTACCTCAGTTCCCCCAAACACACACACACACACACACACACACACACACACACACACACACACACACACACACACATTTGTCCTCCTGCAGCTCCTGAGCCGCTGCCCACTCTCTCTTAGCCCCCAGGCAGGTCAAGGGTTCGAGTTTTTCCACACACACACATTTTGGTCATAATCTCCCTAATTTCTTTCTAGCTTTTTAGTTCCAAAACCCCCCTCAACTGTTGTATAGTTAAAGGCGGTGGCAAACAGCTCACTTTTCCTATGACACGCCCAAGGTCCCGCGGGCACAGTAAGTGATCCCACAGGCTGATGGATGTCAGCATTTCTAGGGGTCAGCCAGAGACCCAGGAGGAATCCTAGGCCAGGCAGGTATTGCTAGTTTTGCAGTTCTTGTAGAAGATTCGTTTGAGAGTGCACAGGGAGAGTCGAGTTGAGAGACATTCTTAAAATGGAGAACCAGGGAACTTTATTTCCTGGTAGCTGCATTCCTCAACTGGCTTTTAACCATACACGCATTCAGGGCAGGGGAGGGTTTTTATTTTGCGTGTAGGGAGTCCATAGGGAAAGCATTCTTGGCCCTCATTCCTGTTTGCCAGGATCAGATTACTTTTTACAGACTGGAGCTGGCTGGCAGGAG
>PVIU01016427.1:0-45055 GCA_004026605.1 Ondatra zibethicus
GGGGGGGGGTAGAGGTGCAGTGTCCTGTAGAACAAAGAGGCAGTGGGGGAATCTTACCGCCAAGGGGGCACAGCCCTACCAGTGTGAGCTGCCTCTGATCTCAGCACAGGAAGAGAGATTGCTGGGTTAAGAAAGCCCCACCAAGGAAAGGGTGATCTTGCGGGAGGGAGGGAGGGTTCAGGGTCCTGTGGAACAAAGAAGCCTGCCTGGACCTTACCGGTGTGCGCCACCTATCTCAGCGCAGGAAGAGAGAGTGCTGGGGTACCAAAGCCCCGCCGAGGAAAGGGCTATCTTGAGGGAGGAGTGGTGGGGGGTGGGGGTGGGGGTAGGGGTGCAGTGTCCTGTAGAACAAAGAGGCCTTGGGGGCGTGATCTTGCGGGAGGGAGGGAGGGTTCATTGTCCTGTGAAACAAAGAAGCCCGCCTGGACCTTACTGCTGGTGTGCGCCACCGATCTCCTTTTTTTTTTTTTTTTTTTTTTATCTAGTCTGTTTGGTGTTCTGTATGCTTCTTGTACCTTCATAGGAATATCCTTCTTTAGGTTAGGAAAGTTTTCTTCTCTAATTTTGTTTTATATATTTTCTGGGCCTTTGGGCTGTAATTCTCTTTCTTCTACCCCTATTATTCTTATATTTGGTCTTTTCATGGTGTACCAGATTTCCTGGATATTTTGTGTTAAAATTTTTGGGGTTTGTTGTTTTCTTTGATCAATGAGATTATTTCCTCTATAGTATCTTCAGCACTTGAGATTCTTTCTTCTATCTCTTGTATTCTGTTGGTTATACTTGTCTCTGCAGTTCTTGTTCATTTACCCAGATTTTCCATATCCAACCATCCCTCGGTTTGTGTTTTCTTTATTGCCTCCATTTCAGTCTTTGAGTCTTGAACTGTTTCCATTACCTGTTTGATTGCTTTTTCTTGGTTTTCTTTGGTATCTTTGAGGGATTTATTCTTTCCTTCTAACTTTTTGTTAGTCTTCTCTTCCATTTCTTTAAAGGAGTTTTTCACATTTTGTTTAAGGGCCTCTATTGTTTCTATATTCTTACATTTAAGGTCAATTTCTTCTACTTCTTCTTGAATAGGGTGTTCAAGTCTTACTGTTGCATGTTCACTGGATTCTGGTGTTGTCATGCTGCTTTTCAGGTTGAGACACATCTGCAGTACCAATTACTTCAAGAGGAAGATGGGCATCATGGAGCCTCTTTATGGAATTTGCTAGCCATTTGTTCAAGAAACCTGGATTGCTTGATGGTATGCCATATGAACTGGATATCCAGGACTCAGAGAAAAATGACTGCTGAAGTTTCCTAAAGAAGGTGAGAGAGGAGTTCAATCGGTAGCGGGAGCAGAGAGCGGACCCCAGAGAACCCTGAGAGCCCCTCCGCCGCTGCAGGCCTAGTCACCATCACACCCTGGGAGGAGCCGCCAGCCACAGTCACCACCACCGCAACCATGAGCAGCGAGGCCGAGGCCCAGCAGCCACCCGCCACACCTGCCGCTGCCCTCAGCACTGCCGACACCAAGCGGGGCTCCACGGGCAGCGGCCCGGAAGTGGTGGCCCCAGGCGGCCTCACATTGGCGTCACGCGCTGGCAGGGACAAGAAGGTCATTGCAATGAAGGTTTTAGGAACAGTAAAATGGTTCAATGTCAGGAACGGATATGGATTCATCAACAGGAATCACACCAAGGAAGACGTATTTGTACACCAGACTGCCATAAAGAAGAATAACCCAAGGAAGTACCTTTGCAGTGAAGGAGATGGAGAGTCTGTGGAGTTTGATGTTGTTGAAGGAGAAAAGGGTGCGGAGGCAGCAAAAGTTACAGGCCCTGGTGGAGTTCAGTTCAAGGCAGTAAATATGCAGCAGACCGTACCATTATAGACGCTATCCACTTAGGGGTCCTCCACGTAATTACCAGCAGAATTACCAGAATAGTGAGAGTGGGGAAAAGAGCAAGGGATCGGAAAGTGCTCCTGAAGGCCAAGCCCAACAATGCCGGCCCTATCGCAGGCAAAGTTCCCACCTTAATATTTTCGGAGACCCTATGGGCATCGACCACAGTTTTCCAACCCTCCTGTGCAAGAAGTGATGGAGGGTGCTGACAACCAGGGTGTAGGAGAGCAAGGTAGACCAATGAGACAGAATATGCTTCGGGGTTACAGACCACGATTTCACAGGGGCCCTCCTCACCAAAGGTAGCCTAGAGAGGATGGCAATGAAGAGGACAAAGAAAATCAAGGAGATGAGACCTAAGGTCAGCAGCCACCTCAACGTTGGTAGCACTGCAACTTCAATTACCAAAGCAGACGCCCAGAGAACCCTAAACTACAAGATGGCAAAGAGACAAAAGCAGCAGATCCACCAGCTGAGAATTCCTCCGCTCCCGAGGCTGAGCAAGGCAGGGCTGAGTAAATGCCAGCTTACCATCTCTACCATCATCCGGTTTGGTCATTCAACAAGAAGAAACGAATATGAAATTCCAGCAATAAGAAATGAACAAAGATTGGAGCTGAAGACCTTAAGTGCTTGTTTTTTGCCTGTTGACCAGATACACTAGAACTATTTGCATTATCTATGCAGCATGGGGTTTTTATTATTTTTACCTAAAGATGTCTCTTTTTGGTAATGACAAATGTGTGGTTTTTTTTTTTTTTAAAGGTCTGGGTTTTTCTCAATACACCTTTAATGGTTTTTAAATTGTTTCATATCAGGTCAAGATTTTTAAGAACTTCATTTTTCATTTGTAATAAAACGTTTACAACTTTATTTTTTCAAAAAAAGTCAGCAAACTGCAAGCACCTGTTAATAAAGGTCTTAAATAATAATAATAATAAAAAGAAGGTGAGAGAGTCCTTCAGGGTTCATGCTTCATGAAAGAATCTACAAGACATACTGCAGGACACAGGAAAAAGTGACTAACAAACTGCCAATATAGTCAGAACTGCCTTTGCAAATTCCTGCTTCATAGAAAAGTCTGCCAGAAATTATGGGCCTGTGGGCAGAAGATGGATGCCCAATAATATAAAAGAACTCTGGGTGACTGTCCAGGCAGTGATATGTCTCTGTCAATTCTGGAGATTTGGAAGTGACTTACAATACACTTCCTGTTTACTTATATAATATTATATCCTTCTGGATTCTTTGATGGGTTTGAAAAACAGATAGTTATAGTTTTCATTAGTTAAGATAAAAGATAAAAGTAGATATAAATATTCTAACTGTAATTCTTGCTTGATGCCTGTTTTGTTATATGTAATTTTTCCATATTAAAGGAAAAACCTTCCTTTTTATTTGAACAGAAAAGGGGAGGTGATGTGGGATTCCCCTCTGTATGCTGTGAATAAGATTGGTTCATAAAGAAGCTGTTTTGGACCTGTGATAGGGTAGAGCAGAGTTAGGTTGGGAAAACTAAACTGAATGCTGAGGGAAAGAAGGCAGAGTGAAGGAGAAGCCGTGTAGCCATACTGGAGAGAGATGCTGGAACTTTATTTAGTAAGCCACAGCCTTGTGGTGATATATAGATTAATGGAGATGGGTTAATTTATGATGTAAGAGTTAGCCTATAAAAAGACAGCTAATGGGCCAAGCAATGATTTAAATAATACAGTTTCTATGTGGTTATATTGGGTCTGGCCAGCCAGCAACAAACAAACAGCCTTCCTTCAACAGCTAATAATTAAAATTGCTGCAAAATTTGCTTATTAGATTCATTTTCTTGGAATGACTTTTTCCATCATTTTACCTTGAGGTGATGACTATCCTTGATAGTAAGTTGTGTTTCATGCATGACACAGAAAGATGGATCCAAAGATTGTATTCAATCTGCTAGTTTGTGTCTTTCTTTCAAAGTGTGTGTTTGAAACTTATAATGTTAAATGGTAACAATAAGCAGAATTTGTTGAATCCTGCTATTTTGTTCTTGTGGTGTGTGCTATTTCCCCCTTTTGACTTTATTTTCTGGTTTGAAATTATTTATTACACTTGTTTTTGTGTGTGTGTGGTTACTCTCTTCAGTTTGGAGTTTTACTTCTTGCTCATTATATATAGCTGGATTTGAAGAGGTATACTGCTTAAAATTGGTTTTATTGTAGAATGTCTTTCTCCTTCTATCATGATTGAAGGTTTTGCTGGATATAATAATCTGTGCTAGCACCTGGAGTTTTCCTGGAGTACATAGAGACTACTTTAAGAATTGTCTGGCTTTTAGAGTTTTCATCCAAAGATCAAGTGTTATTAATAAGTCTGCCATTACATACTATTTGACTCATTTCTCTTGCAGATTTTTATATCATTTTATTGGAGTTAGTCTGTAGATTTTATGTTTTATGAATTGTGTGTCATGAAGAATTTGTATTATGACCTGGCACAGTCTATATCTTTTCTGCATGATTCTTTTACCTTGATAGGCAAGTTCTTCTTTTGATTATAGAATTTTCTTTTCTGATTATGTTGAACTTGTTTTTGAGCTTTGATCTGGGTTTCTTCTTCTTCCTCTATTTCTATTATTCATATGTTTAGTCTTTTCATAGTGTTTCAAATTTACAGGAAGCTTTGTGCCTGAATCTTCAAAGAGTTAATATCTTCTATGATTGAGTTAACCATTTCCTCTTTCTTGTCTTTAATGCTTGATAGTCTCTTTTCCATCTATATTCTGTTGGTGAGGCTTGCTTCTGTAATTTCTGATAAAATTTCTAAATTTTTCATTTTCAGTTTTCTCTCAGTTTGTGTTTATTTAGTGATTCCATTTTCATTTTCATATCTAAAACATTTCTTCTTCTTTGAATTCTACTGTTTGTTTCTGCATTTAAAGATTTGATCAGTGGCTCCATTCATATCCTATTTAAGGACATTAAATAAATTCATACCAGCTATTTTTAAGTCCTTCTATTTTTGTCAGAAATATTGCACTTAATGGGTTCAACTGTAGATAGGTTGCTGCTCCTCTGAAGATACATTATCTTTGCTGTTAGAGATTTTTTTTTTCTCTAGCACCTACGCAATTGGATCTAGAATGATCATAAAACTAGGTGCTAATATTTGATCTTGTCATTGTTGGTGAGATCCTTCTTTTTCTTTTTTTGCTTTTTTTGCTTTCCTTGTTTCTTAGTAGAGTGTGATGACTGTCAGTTTTCTGGTAGGCAATGTTTTTGTGTTTCTGCCAGGTGTGGCTACTGGAGGTCTTGAGAAACATTTCTAGATACTGGGAATGGGGCAGACAAGAAACATTGGCCACATTAAGTACTTTGCTACAAAGCTGTGGATATACCTGTGCTGTTGAAATTGGAGGACAGGAGGGAAAGAGAAGATAACACACCTGATTCCCTAATCAGTGTGGCAGACAGGTTGCCAGAAATTATCTCTTGGCATTGATATCTGAAACAAGGCTATAGAAATTTATGTATATATGTATTTATGTGCTGGAGAATTGTCTGTATTCTGTCAATCATGTTTTAAATAAATGCTGATTGGCCAGGCAGGAAGTATAGTTGGGAAAAGCAGACAGGAAGTAAAGGTGGGGCCAGAAGAACAGGAGTATTCTAGTAAGAAGGAAGCTCTTTCCCCAGTTCTGCCCAGACCACTGAAGAAGCAAGATGTGACCTGCCCCGCTGAAAAAGGTACTGAGCCATGTGGCTAACATAGATAAGGATAATGGGTTAATATAAGCTACAAGAGCTAATAAGAAGCCTGAGCTGATGGGCCAATCAGTTTATAAACTAACGTAGACTCTCTTTGTGATTTTCTCTGGGACTAAATGGTTGGGGGACAGGGCGGGACAGAAACCGTGGCAAGCCTGGCCCTCATGCTACATTTATGTATATTTGAATATTAGTTATATGCTTATCTCCATGTTCATCATTATAACATTATAATTTATTAACAAAACACTACAATTTTCTGCTTTGTCTGATTACATTTAAACTTTCTTGTTTGATAACAAGTTCATTCACTTGAGCACATTTTTTACCAAAATTCATGCAAACTATTCCCTTTACATTTATATCTAGGAATAAATAAACCCTAGTATTTTGATGATCCAATTATGAAAACAGACATAAATCAAAATAAATATATTAATAGCATACTGGGCCATCGAGATTAGGAATTCTGTAAACCTCTTATCAAGTTAAAAATAAAAATTATTTTCTTGACTTTAACTATGTAAGCAAATCTAATTTGAAATTTGCTTTAAAAATAGAAAATTTGCCTTTTTACTACATACATTATCCTAACTTCAAATATAAAATTCTGCAGCTTTCTTTGTATAAAATTAAATTCTTAGTGAAATAGAGATACTAAACACAGTAGTACATTGCTTATTAATGTTGTGTGTTCTCTATTCTATGTAAACAATAACAATATAATTTATTTTATATGAAAATTAAATACAAAGAAGATAACAGCAAAGCAAAAACTGCTACATCACTGCAAGAAACATTTACCCTCAAAAATATTGTGTATGCTACTTAGAAAAGAAAAACCTATTCTCTGCAATATAATCACAATTTCTTCATTTTAAGTCTATGTTAAATTATATAATTAATGTTTCTCATCTATATATCTTAACTAAATACAAATGTAACTGTTATTCCTTAATGCCAATGCAACAAACTACATTACTGCTGTGTCACATATGGGTCTCAGTTTTTGCAGTGTTATGAACCACTTTGAAGAGTCAATATTCTGACAGTCAATTTTTCTTAGAAAAATGTAGTCAATATTTTCCATAACACTGAGGTAGATGCACTTATTTTTCTCCTTACAATTATCAAATCTATTAAAGTGTCAAACATCTCTTTTACAGCTCATTACATCTCTCTACAACATGCTTTAATGTGAGAATTATGTGTCACTTATAACATTGCCTCCCACATACACTGAAGGACACTATGATAATTGGAAAGTTTAAATAGTTTACTGAAAGGACACTATGTCTTGCTCAATCAAAATGAAAATTAAGGTATGAAATATATACAGTAGATCTGAGATATGCTGGATTTCTATCAAGATGTACATTGCTTTGCTTTTCTGCAGAGGATTTGTACATGTAAATGAAAGTACAGTTGACCTTCAGAATAAATTGTCTTCAGATAACAAACATACTCCTCATAGTTCTTTTATTTCTAAGCTGCCACCATTTTAATGGCATTATCTTTCCTTTTTTTTGAAACAAGCTCTCACTCTATCAACTCTGTTTGCCTTGAGCAGGTTATGTAGACAATTCTAGACTTTAACTCACAGGTAGCCACATGTCTCTTCCTCCAGAGCATTGAGATTGAATGTGTGTGCTTCTGTGCTTGGCTTGAAAGTACCATTAATAAGAAAAGTAATTTATTGTAAAAGTGAACTTAAATGTTAGTAAGGTATAAATATATTTTCTAGGCAATTCCTCAGCTCTGGCACCCTTGTTATAAGATGAATATTCCTTCCCAAATTCTTATTTGTAAATTCTGACTCTGTTTTTTTATGTAAAAAACATTGTATTCCAACTCTTATCTTTTAGGTTATGGGTCTTGACTTTAAGAGCTAAATAGGAAGAACTACAGAAGTCAGAGAGGTCAAGGACCCAGAGAATGTGGCCCCAGAATCAACTAAGCAGATCTCATAGAGGTTCATCCTAAAGACTGTGGCAACCAAAGGGTCTGCATGGGTCTATGCATAACCTTCTACTCTTACAGGGCTGCCTTGATCAGCTCTGATATAAAGGTTTTTACACAGTCTTTTTTTTTAAATTTTTGCTTTTTTGATATAGCATTTCTTCATGTTATAACTCTGACTGTCCTGAAACTCCTTTATACATCAAGCATGCCTGGAACTCACAGAGATCCTCCTCCCTCTCCCTCCTGAAGACTGGGATTAAAAGTTTGTGCTTAGTATGCCTAGTCTTATTGTATCTAATTTGTTATGCATTGTTCAGTGGTTATCCTGAACTTCTAAATCTTCAGAGAATTGTGCCTTTTGAAGGACACTGGAGGAGGATACATCTAAGGGAGAGGGAAAGTGTGGATGGGAACTTAGACACATACAAGGAGGTAAAATGTGTTCAGAACATATTGTATGAGAAAAGAAATAATAATATAGTAGGTCTTTATGTCACTAGCTCTTGAATAATGATACTTTTTATTAGTTATGAAAACTTGGCCTTGGAAAAGGCTTCCTTCCAATTGCTTCTTGAAACTGAAATTACCCTGTTTATATTAATCTATGATTTACCACTTGACTTAACTTTATTCAGCGCCATATATCTGAATTTCACTACATCTGAATGACAAATCTCCAGTCACAGATTCTTTCACAGAGTTCTTATCCCTGCCCACAAGTACTGCCTCTCTTTTCTACCTAGCTATTGTATGTTCAGCTCTTAATAAAACAATCAGAAGGTATTTAAGGCAAATGAAGAAGAAAATATGCACACCTTCACACAGTGTACAAAAGGATTATGCAAAGAAAGAGAGAGGGAGAAAGAGAAAGAAAGAAAGAAAGAAAGAAAGAAAGAAAGAAAGAAAGAAAGAAAGAAAGAAAGGGAAAGAAGGAAGAAGGAAGGAACACAGGGAGGAAGGGAGGGAGGGAGGGAGGGAAGGATTGTAGTGAGATGGAAGGAAGGAAGGGAAGGAATAAAGGAAAAGAAGGAAGACCTAAATATTTCATGAATCATAAGAATTTTCTAGATCGTGATTTTCGGCCTTTATATAGTTTCTCATGTTGTGATGCACAACCATAAAATTATTTTCTTGCTCTTTCATAACTGTAATTTTGCTACTGTATTAATCATAACATAAATATTTGACAAGCAGTATATCTTATATGTGACAATAAAAGGGGTTCTTGCACACTGGATTAAAACTGTTGTGATGGCATAGAGCTTAGTCTAAAACTATGGCACAAGTCTTCATGCAACAAATTTAGGAAAACATCAAGATACTAGATATAAGGATGATAAAATAGCGTGTTGTGTTAGTGGTGGTGTGGATGATATTTTAAGTAAGCTGAGAGACATCACTTTGATGTATGGAAATAGAGGGCAATGAGAAGGTTTGAGTTCTGTTTTCTCTATATGATAAAAAAGTACATGGTGGGCAATAGGAAATGTTGAAACTTGCATTATGTTCAAAGTCTGGTGAATAATACACTTTTGCCAAGGAAGAGAACTTAAAATATTTTAAACATTGTGGAATAATGTTTTGATCATAATTTTCCCATTTTAGTCTTTGATAAATGGTGTCAGAGAATACTGTACATGGATTCTCATTATGTAGCTAAGGCTAAACCTAGACTTCCAATCCTCCATCACTTCACATGTTTAGAAATTATATGTGTTTGTCAGTTTTTTAAATTTATATTAATTTAGCTCTGGTTTCTTTCACTTTTTAAACTGGTTTTTGTATTTACTTTTATTGTTTATTCATTAGTTTGTTTATTTATTATGTATGAGAGGGGAGGAACATGTGTACCAAAAGATCTAGAAGAGATACTTTGTCCCTGAACCTAGAGCCAGAGAAAAGTCCTAGGACCAAAATAGCGTATTACACAACTAGATTCAGAGCATACTAAAGATAACTGTACTGGACCCAAAATCAGAGTCAAAAAGATAAAAGAATCAAAGAAATAAATATAGTTTGGCCCCAGAATCAGAGCCATCTCTGCCTTTGACAATGCAAAACCAGCCAGTCCCAGAGCAGAGGAAATGGACCAATCACTGCCGCCTAGAGACACTGAATTTCCCTTAGGTCTGGGACTCTCTTTACATCATGGGTGGCATCTAATTTCAAGCCTGAAAATCTGGAGCCCCCTTCACCCCACTGGGAAGAACCAATCACAAAAACAGAAGCTTGGACTTCCCCAAACCTTTCTCCCTGTCTACACAAGTCCTCTCTTTTCCCTTGTTGCGGTCTCTCCTGTGTTATTCCTTTGGATGTTGTCATCATTGCTGCTTCTCTTGCTGCTGCTGTTGTTGTCATTGCCTCTGTCGCTGATGGATAGAGAGACCCAAATTAACTTGCAATAAAGAATGTTTTGAATCTGATACAGTGTCATGGTGATGTTTTTGGGTTTTGGACTTTGGGCATAACATACATCTTACACCAAAGCTATGAATTACTTTCTTGAAAAAATAGATTCATTTGCATGATTGTAGTGAGAAGTAGAATCGAGGCAATCAGACATGCGTGCAAATTACAAAAGAGTACTGCATTCTCATTTCGGACATTTAATAAAAATGTAAGTACAAGGAAAGATCACCAGATATTGTTAGGAATTTTTCTATCGCAAGCTCTCTGCCAATGAAAAAATTCCAATCAAGACAAATGAAAAAATATCCAGGATAATGGGATTCCTCCTCTCTCAGGTGGCACCGAGGTGGAAACAGGCTGCAAATGCGACCAACCAAGGGTGGGGGAACACTTTCCTGGGAAGCAGTTTAAATAGAGGATGTGGCAGCAGAGGGACAGGATGGGGCCTCTAAACATAGAGGCCAGAGACCTGGATTTGGGTCTTACAGATATAGTCATTCATATTTTTAACTGCTGTTTTTGATTACTAATTTTTCTTAAATGTTCTTTTGATTTTAAAATCAAAGAAGAGGAATGCAATTTTTCTTTCAACCTTATTTTTATACTCTTACTTGGGGAAAAAACATCATGATATAACTTGGGAAAATATTTATTGTATATTTTGAATTCATGATAAATATTCTAGCCCATGATATAAATAAATTTATTCCATTAAACTTGAGCATGATCATACCAACACTTAAGAATGTCTAGTGTTGTAATTTCTTTGGATTTTATATATTGGATTATTATCACTGAATACCTAAGACTAATAATGTGAGAAACTGAGAACAGTACTGTCAAAACTTTAGTAAGTTATTTTCTCCTTATTGACCCTGGTGAGTATCATGAAACCTAATGGTGATTGATCACTTATCCTTTTGAAATCATTTCTGCATGTATACCTTCTTGTCTAATGATATTTGATGGTTCTCACACACTATAATTTATTTATTTATAATTTATTGTGTATGCTTATCAAAATATGCCTATGTTCCAATTTTGATCTCTGGTCAAGCGTCTTTTTTCCTTTATAAAATTTGATCAGCTGCATCCATCATTATTATTAATTTGAATTACTGAAAACCTTTTAGATATTGCTATTGCTTTTCTAATCACAACAGATTTTTCTGTATTCATAAACTACATTGAACATTCCTTTTTTTAGTTTATAGAGTTTATATATAGGAAATTGTTCAGTATTGAATGTTTTAATGTGTTTAGTAATCGTGCCTTATAAGTATTTTCACTAGAAATTAGTACAATTTAAAATAAAAATAAAAATTACTTCTTTAGAATTTATTACACAAATAAAATACCTTTTGATTATATCAATGATCACTTCCTGACCAAATATTTCCTAAAAATTCCTACCCAAAGTCATATCTTTTGTTCACAAGTATTTTAGCAGTGTGGATTGAGTCCATTTGTCTGAACATGGGAAAATTTCAAGAAGCTGCCTTCCCCCCAAAAAAAAATTGTTATCTTATAGAAATAATGAGAATACCCAAACTACAAAGTTAGTTCATTCTTTTAAAAAATAATCTTAATAATTATGTGACTTGTTTAATTGGCCAATAATAGTAATCACTACTATTATTTCAAAATAAAATTATTAAAAATTACTAAACATTTACATATTTTGTTAAGTTTGAGACACTGCATTTTCTTTAATAGTATATTTGTAGATTAAAATTAGATAATTCCAGTAATATATGTATTTAATTCAATACCTTCCATTGAATATAGGTGTTTAGAAAACATAGAGCTACTTGAATTAATACTAGTTATACTCTGAATCTGAAATGATTTCCCACATGTTAAGTCTTTGGGAGCTTATATTCATTCTTATGGCCATACCTCAAGAGGTGGTAGTACCTTTAGACAAGGCCCAGTTGTAATACACAGGTCACTGTGTTTGCAGCCTGGAAAGTTCACATCCAGCCCTTTGGTCGCTCTGCCAGAGTTCTTGCCAACTCCCATGTGAACAAGTCTGTCTCAATTTCTTTCTATCATTGATGGAGTTGTTCTACTATGTTTTGCTTGGTGTTCAGTTTTATTCTTGAAAAACTTCTGTGAGGTACTTGGTCAAAGTGATACTAAAATTTCCAAATAATTATTTTAAAAAATAATGTTCAACAGAAGAGAGAGGCACAGAAGTTGGGAAGGGAAGAAAAAAACAAGTATGAAACAGGTCTGAAAATGTATAATGGACCCTACTAAATAGCATACTAATAAAACTTTTCAAGCTTTCTTACTCTCAAAAACAAGAGTATTAAAGTTAATTTGACTACAAGACGCCTGGGCACTCTACGATTTTGGCAGCTGAAGCCTGGATCCCCTACAGCGAAATCTGTGACACTGCACTGAGCTGACACAATACAGAAGTCAACTGTTCTTCACAGGGTTGTTCTGGGTATCTAATGATATTAACATGTTTCAGAGTGCTTTCCCTGTTCTCTGGAGCCAGCTTTCATTGCAGAGATAATTACTTATTTCATTTATTTATTTTTTTGAAGTCTCACTTCTGATTACGTGACACATTCAAGAAGCACAGGAAAAGATTCACATCTTCTCTTCTTGTAGAACACGTAGGGCACTTTACAAAGGGCTAAAGAACCTATTAGAAACTCAGTTAATATTTTGTGAGCTAATGTGTAAATAAATAGAGACAGTTTACTTGAAAAAATAATAATATATGAAATAATTTAAAACCAAGAGAAAGCCTTGCAGCCATTGATAAACAAAAAGACATAGTAGAGTGACATAATACAGGGATAGCTGGTGATAGCAATCAGTTACTTTTTCTTTATTTAGAGAGAACCACTTGGTGGTTCTCTCTAAACTTCTCAAATCTATTTTTGGGGAGATTTAAGAAAATTTAATTTTCATTGAATATCAAATGTCTTTGAATAATATATACACAATCACAATATGTAAGAATTTCAGTAATATCAATAAGCATTGAGACTTTCCCACCCCACACTCCAATTTTTTTAATGTTGGCATTTTCTATTTTCTGCAAATTATATATAGTTATGACTTCCAGTATAAGGCATGATATTAATTTATTGTCAATGGAGATAGAAATAGCCAAGAAAATCTAAAGGGTTGTTTAAGTTCAACAAAATAACAAGATGAGATTCTTTGTCACAATTTCATCTCACTTACCCAAACTTTCTGAGTTTCAGGGATGGAACAGATAATTCTAAGAGAAAATGCAATCTTTATAACAAGATTTAATCTTCCAACAAGCAGCTAATCCAGAAATACCATGACAGCAGCTGTTCTCTTGGAATATTAACATTTCTGCTTATGCAATTGGCTGCTTTTCAGAAGTGCAAAGAAATGCAAACATGAAAAATGTTCATTTTGAACATAAACTTGAGCTTGAAAATCAGGGGCATTTGTCACTCTGCTAAAGTAGTGGGTGCATATTTTGCTACATTTTTTTTTCTGAAGCAATGTGTGATTCATGTTTAGAGTCAAATTTTACTCAGTAGCTATAGCAGGGTACATCTCTATAATCTTTAAATATGTCACTAATATGTCTATGTTATTTGAAGATATTGGGATAAAATGCAATATAATTCTCAGCTTTTAATCTTTCTATACTTTGTTTGTATACATTTTTATTCATATCCATGACAGATAATAAACTTTATGAAATATAATATCTTTTGTAAAATTTTCAGTGCTTAAATTGCAAAAAAATGTGATTTCTCATCCTCAGGAAACAGAATAATTTTGGAATAGATCATTTCCAAAACTCATAGAGTTTTATTTTTGATGCAAATTTTAAATTCATTTTCCCAAGTACACGTGTGTTATACTCATGAAAATAAAACAATAACATGTTTTATACTATATCAAAAATACTAGGTAGAGTGAAGGTCATGGAAGAGTTCTAATGGATGGGATCAAGTAGGGGCTAAAGGAAAGCAAAGAATTGTGGAGGTAAAATATTTTTATTGTAATTACATAAATTCAAAAATAAAATATAGAAACATTAGTGTTGGGTTGTTATAGTAGTGTCTTTGCTAAGTATCTTGTTCTTTAGAATTTTTTGGCAAATAATGTATAAGTATTACAAAGTGAATTCTGTTGGGCCAAAATTATCTCAGGGCCTGTACCTCAAGACCTGTGGAACAGAGAAAAGCCTGGCTTTGTTCTGAATTTGAAAGAGAGTCTCAAGTTACTGAGTGGGGATGAGACAGCAAAATCTAGGTAGAAGCCCCTGCAGCCAAAGGGAGGGCTTGGCTGTCTCTCTTTGGCTGGAGGGGTACCTCCATATCACATGATGTCACTTAACCTATATAAGCTGATGCTCAAAATATTAGACTGAGTTCCTGCTTTGATTTGACTCCAAATTATGTCTGATTGTCCTATGCCATGAGGCTGTAGAACAGGTAGATAGCACACTCACATTTCCCTGGGGAATAAGTCTAAGGAGGCCTGGCAGCTGGTGCCAGAACATGGGGCTCAGCTGGTCCCAGGGCCAAGGGGTCAATGAAGGCAAGAGGGACCCAATGATTGGTAACTGAAACTCACCCAGCATTTTGGGGCCCCTTAAAGGAACTTAGGTCACATCTCCAGCTCTGCTCTCTGCAGCACACACAGTTTGTTTCAAATATTGTGTTTCATATTGTGATATTAATATTAATGTTTTCTCTTGTAGATGAAGAAGAAAGCAAAGGTTGTATTTCAATAGTGATTTTTCTTGTGTGTCAGCTTGACAAAGGATCAAATGTGCTGAAAAATTTTATGTCAACTTAATACAAACTGAAGTCCTTTGAGAGGAAAAAAGCTCAATAATGAAAATACCTCCATAATATCAGGCTGCAGACAAGCCTATATGTTTCAAGGAGGGGCTCCTTGTTTGTTCCAGCCACCCAGCTAGCTTACATCCAAAATAACTACACAGAAACTGTATTAATTAAAACACTGTTTGGCCATAACTTCTTATCGGCTTACTCTTACATATAAGTTTAACCCATCTCCACTAATCTATGTATTGCCACGTGACAGTGGCTTACCAGAGATTCTAACCAGTATCTGTCTCAGGCAGTGGATCCATGGCTTCTCTCTGACTCTGCTCTTCTTCCTCCCAGCATTCAGTTCTATTTTCTCTGCCTACCTAAGTTCTGCCCTATCAGGCCCAAAGCAGTTTCTTGATTCATTAACCAATGAAAGCAACACATGAACAAAGATACCTCCTACACCACCTATAGGAATTTTTCTTAATCTGCATTCGATGTGGGAGGGACTAGCCCATTATGATTGTTGCTAATCTTAAACTTCTGGCCTTAGTTCTCAGGAAAAAAGAGTGAGCAAGCCATGAGGAGCAAACTGGTAAGCTACACTTCTCAATGAACTAAGCATCAGCTCCTGCCTTTAGGTTTTGACCCTGTTTGAGTTCCTTTCCTTATTTTCTTCAATGATGAACAGAGATACTTAAGTTTAAGTTAAATGTAAACACTTTCTTCCTCCTTCTACCCAAGAAAAGCAAGAGGGAGAGAGAATAAGAGAGAAGAGAGTTGGGGATTGTGGAAATTCAAAAGCAAATCAGTGATAAAAATCATTTTATACATAAGTTAATGATGTTCAACTATTTAACCAAACATAACAACACAAATTCAGTAAAGTCTATCTCAAAATGTAAATTGTAAATTAAAAATGATTACTAGATTGATTTGTTCTTCTCGACTTTTGTATCTCATTTTTGTGTGTGTTCCATGACATTTCATATACAAAAAGAGGTCTGTCTATCAACAAAAGATTCTTCTTGACTACATTGACTACAATTGATAATATGTCATATATATATATTTCATATCAAATCCTGGAATAAAAAGCTGTTATTTGTTCCTTTTGTATAATCTTCCTCACATGCCAATCAAAATCTATTAAAATATTTCTTGGTCTGTTTCTTTTTTAGGAGTTGTGTTTTGTTGTTTCTCTCTCACACTCTCTCACTCAGTCTGTGCATATGTGTATTGTGTGTGTGTGTGTTTGTGTGTGTAGTGTAGTGTATTTTGCTTGAGAACATGCAGCCAACACCACCCATGGACTGGCTACATAGTCCAGGATGAACTTGAAATAAAAATCTTTGTGCCACAGCGACTTCAATACTGGCATTACAAATCTGAGCAGCCATGAATGGGTTTTTTCTCTATTTCTATAGAATCAATATATATTACAACTGATTTTATAAATTTTCATGTACTTTGAAGCCATAAACAACCCATATCACACTGTGAATATGATTTAAAAAACTTCTTTCATGCTTTACTCAATAAAATATAAAATTGGAAACTAAATTACAATCTAACACTGTTATGCTCATTTATGAGCATGATGCACTATGCCTCTAGGAATAGACTTTTTAAATATTTATTTCAATGTTTTGTTTTATTCTTTAAAATGTATATAATGCGTTCCAGTCATTTTCAATTGCTTTTAAACTATCCAGTCATTTTTAATTCCTATTAATAGCATTATCACTCTCACACCCCTGGTGAAATGAGGTTTCCAAAATTCCACCAAGTCCATATATATACTGTTTGTTTCTCTCTCTTTCACTCTCACTCAATCCTTGCATGTATGTGTGTGTGTGCCATACATATAATGGCACATATGTATATGTGTTTATGTATATGTATATATATTTTCCTGATGTACTGAGTTTAAGTGATACAGCTAGAATGAAAATGGGAGACTTAGCAGTGATTTTATCCCTGAAGAAAATTTGTCTACTTTCTTCAGCAAGCATGGATCCTCAGGGAGAATGGGAGACATGGAGCCCATTTCTATCATAATAGAATGCTACTAAAAACAGTATTGGGTAGGCCTTCTGAAGATAGTCATATCTGTCCTAACTCTATGACTTCATTGACCATGTCATGTCTAGGTGACTGTTTAACCAAATTCTTACTTCAATATTCTTTCTGTATTCTCTTCCATGATATCTCCTGAAGTTCAGGGGTGATAAATGCATCTAATCTAGAATTTTATTTTTTAATTATACAACCTAGGCAGTTTAACTGATTCTAATGCTTTTGGTAAAATGTATTCATAAAAATCACAAATTTATATTAATTATTTAAAGATAATCTACATATAACTAATTGTCATTTTTTGCCAAAAAATATAAAAAAGAGATGAAGAGAAGATAGGAAATGAGAGCTAGAGACTTGAGAAATTGAGAAACAAAAGGCAACAAAAGCAGACGGAGAATTTGGATAATTCACATTTCAGTTAATAGTATATATCTTCAGGAAACATAAGAAAGAGGAATTGGCATTAGAAACAGACTGTAAATATTAGTAAGGTTTGTATGAATTCTAAATCAGTGAGAAAACAACTTATCCAAAGTTAATACTTAGGAAAATTTAAAAAAATAGAGATAAAGAAATGAGTTTGTCTTGATAAGTTTTAAAAGAATGCACTAAGACATAATATAAAAATGTTGCAATCCAGATGCTGGAAAGTCAAGAACATAAAACTGAGAAGTTAATCTTGATTCACGTGGCCCAGGGGAGCCATTGCTGGAGTTTTAAGAGGAACTAGTCTCAGTACAGCAGGAAAATCATCCCTGTAGGGGCAAAATTTCTATTATGCTCTAGAGAGGGATTCAGAGGATGAAAACCCTAGGGTGGAAAATGATGCAGATTTAGCAAGTCTTTCAAATTTGACCCCATTGTTTATAAATATGATTTTAATGAAGCAATAAGTAATTAATTATGGTGGGTCATAGGTGGCACCTGTTTCTTTTAATTCACATAAAGAAAATAAAAAAATTGTCATAAAACTCATGCTTCATCTGTCTGTTTTTTTCTCTGCCTACTGACACTGCATCCTTGTATCATTTTTTTCATTGTTCTGGCATGAAGGGTAAAGCCAAAAATTTTGGAGAATCTACTAATGTTAGGGTGCATAAGTTGGTAATTGTTGTGTTGAGCTACAGCATGCTCCTAGAGGCTTGGTCTAACCGAATTTGTGCTGATTACTATGTTTATCCTAACTCTCACCTGATAAAAGAGCATTGCTTTCAAGAATTTGAAGATGTTATCACAGAAATTTGTATCACTATAAAAAAATATCACTCATCAAAATCTACCTAGAATGACAATATACAAGGTTTATTTTAATTAAACTCTTATCACAGAGTAGAAATGATAACATCTCTTCCTGATATTGTCCCCTTGCAAATGCCTAGCAGGAAACAAATTTTCCATATGTAGATTTTTTTATCAGTATAAACAAAGAAATATAGTCAGACTCTTTATCACACAATTAATCTTACTTGTCTAACCACAGTTTAATCTAGAATTTTATCTTTGTGCCCACAAGGGAAAACAGTTACCCATTGGCTTGGTTTGCTCCTGTTTGCCATACCTTAAAGCAAAGCTGACAGAAATGCCAATTAATCAAGAAATAGTAATAATTTTAGTAGAGTGTTAGGTTTCACTCCTAAGAGAGAGGAAATCAAGAGTGAATAAAAAGAATGGATGAATATAAATAAGATTACATGTGTGTATGTGTGAGTGTGAGTATGTTAATATCTGTGTTGATAGCTTTACATGAATGTCTAGGTGCACACACTCATCCCTGCATAGGGAGGTCAATGCAAGAGCTAGGGTGTCTACTTCTAATCATCTACTTTACAGTCTTAAGAGGAGATGTCTCATTGAACCAAATGCTCACATGTTGACCTAGAATGGCTTTCCAGTTAGCTGAGGGGATCCACCTGCCTCTTCCTACATCCCAAATTTTGGAGCTACAGACAAGCAGAAACAAGCCTGTCTTGTTCTTTACAATTTCCTAGAAATTAGAATAAAGTACTGTTGCTTGCAGATGTACGCTACTTACCAATGAACCAGCTCCAATAAATAAATGTCCTTTACATGCAATTGTATAAAACTTTTTATTTTTGACAATCAAGATATATAGAATATGTCTGCAATTTGTTTAAAAATTCTGTTTGTGTATATACATGCACATATATGTTTATGTGTGATATGATACATATTCAACATGATATGTATTGTAAACATTTAATCTTTTTTATTAGAGATAAGCAATTAAATACTTTCTTATACATATATTGTTAAATTGACAAGAAACAAATTTTTAAAACATTGGGTTTTATTATCTATAAAAGTAAATGTTTTTATTGATGCTGCTTTTGCTAATTCCAAAGCTGCCTGTCAATAAAGGAAGGAGCAAATATGGATTGTTTTGCTCTTTTGATGTGCATTATAAATCTTGATAGAGTCCAGTATATAATATTTCATGTAATTTCTTTGTTCCTATCCAAATTATTTTGTATTAAAGTATATCTGCGTTTTTTGCAGTTCTTGGTTAAGACAGTAGTTAAAAAATACTTCAAAATTGCTCATGCTGACATATACATCCTATGTGCATCTTATTTTTCAAGACAAAAGTGTATGTTTGTTTCATGAGGTTAAGAAATTTTTTTTAGAGCTAGTTAAGTCTGTTTAATTTTCATTAAGCTGTTAATTCAAAGTTGAAAATTATCTTTGTTTCATATCATTCTCAGCTTAATCTCAGACAGATCTCTATGTTTTCCAGATACATACTAGGTAGCATCTCATGTGGAAACAATTTTTATTTAATACTAAAAAGGAGGAGAAAAATAAAAGCAGAAATAAAACCAAAACCTTTTGCTCCCTGTCAACCACATGGAGCCAAATTGATAATACTCTTTAGACTTCTTTAATGTGTGTGTAAAGTAAAGTAAAAAATTTTACTCTTTAAAATTCTTTAATTTTTTTTTCCAGGTCATCCATAGGCTGAAGAACACCAACCAACACAGAGCAGTTGTGAAGATTGTTGTCTCTGTTTGATGTAAAACCTTAGAAGCTAGAGTCTGTTCAGAAGGATGAAGCTCATTTCAGAAAATTACTCTACAAGATTATGCTGTTTACAAGTACAAGGAACATATGGTTAATTAGTGATTGATTGGTAAGAATGCAGTACATTGTAAACAGAGTCTCCCTGGCCAGGTTTCCCATGATTAAGTAAACTGAGCAAGGTAGTAAGCAGTATTCTCTCACAGCCTCTGCATCAGTTTCTGCTTCATGCATTCTGTCTTTTTTGTGTTTATGCTCAGACTTCTTTGGAAGATGAACTACAAGCTCTAATATGAAATAAACTCTATCCTTTCTCAATTCCTTTTTGTTATGTAGTTTTCCTAAAGCAAGGGAAACCCTAACTAGGCTGGGCATTGTTGCACATGTCTCTAATCCCAACACTCAACACTGATGACAAAGAATATGTTTTTAGGTCTTATGAATTTCATGTAACCTTGACTAATTATTTTAGCCCTGAACAAGTCATTAAGTGTATAAGACAACCAAGTTTTATGCAAAACTATCAAATGAACCAGTAGTTATTTTTTAAATTTAATTTATTTTTTTCCTTTATTTTACATTCCAACAACAGTTGTTCCTCCCACCTCTCCACCAGTGACCGACCGTCTTGTACCCTCCAGCCCACCCCTATCCTCTCCTTCTAATGGGTAAAGGCTTCCGTGGGGACTCAACAAAGTTTGGGACTTTGGTTGGGGCAGGACCAAGCCATTTCCCCCTTGCATTAAGACTGAGCAAGGATCCCAACAAAGGGAATGGGCTCCAACAAATAAGCTCATGGCCCTGGGATAGATTCTGGTCCCACTTCCAGGAGTTCCTCAGACTATCCACAGTATAACACTGTCTCCCACAAATGTAGGGTCCAGTTCCACCCCATAGAGGCAACACAGCTGTCAGTTTAGCATTTATGAGTTTTCATTAGCTTTGTACAGCTGTCTCTGTAGATTTCTCCATCATGATTTTGACTTCCCTTGCTCATATATTCCCTCCTCTCTCTTTTTAATTGTATTTGTAGAGCTGGCCTGATACTTGGTTGTGGCTTTCTGCATCTGATTCCATCAGGTACTGAATGAAGGTTCTATAATGATAGTTGGGATATTCATGAATGTGATTACAGGGTAAGGCCAGTTTAAGCACCCTCTTCACTATTGTTAGTTATACCTGGGGTCAACCTTTTGGATTCTTGGGAATTTCCCTTGTACCAGGTTTCTCCCTAACAGCAGTGTGGCTCCCTTTATCAAGATGTCAGTTTCATTCCTCTCCCACTCTGTCCTTCTCAACATTCCCATTATCTCATGTTCTCATCCACCATGCCCTCCCCTTTACCACTCCCTATTCCCCAATTACCCAGGAGATCTCATTTTATTCCCCTTCACAGGTCTATCCATGTTTCCCTCTTAGGGTCATCCTTGTTACCTATCTTCTCTGAAGCTGTGGATTGCAGGCTGGTTTTCCTTTGTTTTACATCTAAAATCCACTTATGAGTGAGTAAAGACTGTGTTTGTATTTGTGAGCCTGGGTTACCTCACTCTGTAAGTTTTTTTTTTCTACCCATTTACTGACAATTTCATGATGTCATTGTTTTTTACAGCTGAGTCAGTCACCATTGTGCAAATGTACCATATTTTCTTTATCTATTGTTCCATTAATGGGAATCTAGGTTGTTTCCAGGTTCTGCCTATTATGAATAATGGTGCTATAAATGCTGCTAATATAACTGAACAATTGTTTCTTGAGGTATGATTATTATATGAGTCTGTGCCCAAGAGTAGTGGATAAACGTTTGCACTCCCCGCAGCAGTGTAACTATATTCCCCAGACTCCATATTCTCTCCAATATAAGCTGTTCTCAGTATTTTTGATCTTAGCCATTCTGACAGGATGGTATCTCAGAGTTGTTTTTATTTCCATTCCCTGATGATAAAGAATTCCTTAAATGTCTTGCAGCTATTTGATATTGTTCTGCTGAGAATTCTCTGTTTAGCTCTGTACCAAAATTTTAATTGATTATTTTTTATTTGATGTCTAGTTTCTTGAGATCTTTTTTATATTTTGGAGTTCAACCCTCTGTTAGATGTCGGGTTGGTGAAAATCTTTTCCCATTCTGTAGCCTGCCGTTTTGTGTTATTGACCGCGTCCTTTGCCTTGTAGGAGATTTTCAGTTCCAGGAAGTAGCATTTAATGATAGTTGCTCTATTTCAGTGTTTATTATATTTAAAAAGTGATCTCCTGTGCCAATAACTTCAAGACTATGGTCCACTTTCTTTTCTATTAAATTCAATAACTGGTTTTATGTTGAGGTCTTTGATCCACTATGACTTGAGTTTTAGACATATTGATAGATATGGATCTATTTGCAATCTTCTACAAGTTAACTCCCAATTATGCTGGTACCATTTGGTAAAGATGCTTTCCTTTTTGGATTATACTATTTTGGCTTCTTTGTCAAAAATAACATTTTCATATATGTGTGGATTAATGTCACTGACTTCTGTTGTAAGAGGAGAGCGGGCTGCATTCCTGGTACCCCGAAATAATTACACAGAAACTGCACTCATTTAAACACTGCCTGGCCCATTAGTTCTAGCCTCTTATTGGCTAACTCTCACATCTTGATTCAACCCATTTCTAATAATCTGTATGTCACCAAGCCGTCGTGGCTTACTCGGAAAGATTCAACGTGTCTGACCTGGCAGCTTTTTGGTGGCTCTCTCTGTCTCCCTTCTTCCCAGAATTCTGTTCCATCTACCCTGCCTACCTGATTTCTGCCCTATCAAAAGGCCAAGGCAGTTTCTTTATTCACCAATGAAAGCAACACAAATACAGAAGAACCTCCTACACCATTTCCTTTTTTTCTGTTTAAACAAAAAAGAAGGCTTTAACTTTAACATAGTAACATTACATATAACAAAACAGTTATCAAGCAAGAATTACAGTTGCAATATTTATATCTACTTTATATTTTATCATAACAAAGGAAAACAATAACAATTATTATCTATCTATTCTTCAACTCCATCAAAGACTCCAGAAGGATATAATATTACCTAAGTAAACAAGAAGTAAGCAACTTCAAAAACTCTAGAAATGACAGAGACATCTCACTGCCTGGACAGTCACCCAAGGTTATTTTGTACCGTTGGGGCATCCATCTTCAGCCTGCAGGCCCATAGTATCCAGCAGACTTTTTCATAAAGCAGGAAATTTTAACGACAGTTCAGTCACTTTCTTCTGTATCCTGCAGAATGTCTCGCAGACTCTTTCATGAATCAGGAACCCTGAAGGATCATCTCACCTTTATGCAAGTTCAGCAGTCCTCTCTCTGCATTCTTGTGACCAGTTTATGCAACAGTCCTGGCAAGAGCAGTTTCTTGTCCAAGTGGCTAACCAACTTCATAAGGAGCCTCTTCAATGCCCATCTTCCTCTTCCTGTGCTGCCAGGAGCAGATGTGTCTCATTGTCATGAAAAGCCTCAAGTTATTAAGACATTAAATGCCATATTCTTTAGTCTTTGAAAGATATAAAGAATGCCTATCTGCAGTGCACAACACCTGTCTGTACTCTATGTGCTACCATACAGTTCACAAGCTTCGGGCAAGGGGCTGGAGGTTGAAACATACAAAGACACAGAGAGACAGCACAGAAAAACAGAGACATGGACCTCTAGTCACTGGTAAGAAGCCCTTTATTCAATAGCACCATGGAGGCTTATATACCCAACACTCAGGTGGGCCAACAGGTGAAAACCTTATCCTTTGTTCCTCAAGGCAACACATGCTCATGAAGCAGAGCTGGTAAACAATTATTACACAGCTTTCAGTAACTCAAATCAGATGGAAAGTAAAGATCTCTAGCAGGGAAGAACAGCTGGAGGCCAGGACTCTAAATGATCCCAACACCTATCTAACTGAAATGTATCTCTATATATCTAGCAAATCTAACTAACATGACTACAAGCTTGACTATAATCAATGATTATCCATCAATGACCTATATTTCCTAATTATACATTACATTTTTAAATGAACTACATAATCACAATACCTTAATCAAGATCAGAAATACATATACATATAACAAAATTGAACTTAAACTTGTATCAATAAATCAAAAGCAAATTATTCATATCTATATCATATCCCCTTTTAAAAGTAAAAGAACATTTATAAACAATAGTTGGAAATATGGGTGCAGCAAGATGTTGAAGTCTCCCCCTACTATTGAATTGTATTGGATGTTCAATTTACGTTTTAGTAATTTTTCTTTTACAAATATGTCCTTGTATTTGGGGCATAGATGTTCAAAATTGAGACTTCACCCCAATGGATTTTTTTCTGATTACTATGAAATTTTCTTCTTCATCTTTTTTGAGTACCTTTAGTTTGAGGTCTATTTTGTTAAATATTTGTGTAATCATACCAACTTGTTTGCTAGGTAAATTTTATTGGAAAGTTTTTTCTCAACAATGTATTCTGAAGAAATGTCTGTTTTGAAGTTGATGTGTATTTCTTATATGAAGCAGAATGATGAATACAGTTTTTGTATAAATCCCATTAGCCCGTGTCTTTTAATAGCCAAGATGAGTCCATTGATATTAAGGGATACTACTGACAAGTAACTGTTAATTCCTGTTATTTTTTGGTGAGTGTGTGTGTGTGTGTGTGTGTGTGTGTGTGTGTGTGTGTGTTTACTTTCTCTAAAATTTTCCAGTGTGGGATTTTCTATTGCCCATGCATTCTTGGGCACATCTTACTTCTTGGGGTGGGAGTTTTTCTTTTAATGCTTTCTGTAGTACTGAATCTCTGGATAGTTATTGTTTAAATCTGGTTTTGTCAGGGAATATCTTGCTTTCTCCCTCTAGGTGAATTAATGACTTCCTTGATACAGTAAGTTCTCTGAGATGGAATGCATGGTTCCTTTGTGTTTGCATTACATCTGCATAGGACCTTGTAGCTTTCAGAATCTCCATTGAGAAGTTGAATCTTATTCTGATGCATCTGCCTTAATATGCTACTTTGCCTTTTTACTTTGCAGCTATTAATCTTTCTTTATTCTGTATAATTCATGTTTTGATTATTATATGATGAGGGTACTTTTTGAAGTAGTGTCTACTTTGTGTTTCGTAAGCTTCTTAAATCTTCACAGGTATTTCCTTTTCTAGGTTGGCAAAGTTTTCTTCGATAATTTTGTTCACTTTATTTTCTATGCCTTTGAGATGGTAATCTTCTTCGTCAATCCTTAATATTCTTAGGTTTGGTATTTTCATGGTGTCCCAAATTTACTGAATGATTTGTGTTATGACTGTTTTGGCTTTAATGTTTTCTTTGATTGATATATCAATATTCTCTATCATATCTTTAATGCCTTAGATTCTCTCTTCCATCTATTTCATCCTATTATCTATGCTTGTTTCTGTAGTTCCAGTTCATTTACCCAGGTTTTCCATTTCCAGAATTCCCTCAGTTAGTGTTTTCTTTATTGCCTCTACTTCAGTTTTCAAGTCTTGAACTGTTTCCTTCACCTGTTTGATTGTCTTTGCCTGGCTTTCTTCAAGAGATTTATTGATTTCCTCCATTTTTTTTTTGTTTTTCTTTTCATCAATTTCTTTAAGGAAAACATTCACTTCTTCTTTTAGAGTCTCTATTGTCTTCATAAAGTTATTTTTAAGGTCGTTTTCTTATGATTTTTCTGAATTATAATGCTGACATCTTCCTGCTATAGGACTACTAGTTTCTGGTGGTACCATACTCTTCTTTAGTTACCGGAATGTATTCTTGCATTGGTGTCTACCCATGACTTCCTCCAATCAGTGCAGGCAGTGTTTTTTTGTTTTGCTCAGATTGTTGCAATAGTGTCTGTGTCTCAAAGAGCCTCCAATTTTGGGGGAATGGGTGGGTTTAGGGGAAGAGTAGGATATGTGAATTACAGGGTCCAATGGGTGGAGTGAATCATTCTGCCTGTATATTTGCCCAGTGACCAGCCAATACCACTATGGTGGGTAGGGGAGAGGTCATATATCTTGTCCTGGTGCATAGGGCAAAGAGACATAGTGCTCATTGTGCCTACAACTTGTTGATTAAGTTTATTTCATTTTCTATCATTCATATAGTTTCTTGAAAATAAAGCCTGGTTCTCAATTATAGGAATGTATTATTAAGAAATTGTTTTCACAATTATTCCCTCAAATATAGAAATTGTTTTAGATAATACATAATTTCAGAATTACTATGACAAGAAAACTTTTGCTCTCCTTTCATAAAAGCAAATTTCAAGTACCTTACTTTTAAACTGATATGTGAATATACTTAAAAATTATTTACAATAGCTAATCTAATCTACATCTTAATAAATCTTACTTTTTATGTACTTCCCTGATTTTGTATTTTTTAATGTTTCTTTTTTTAGTTTTCTATTCAAAAATTTCCACTTCCTCCCCTCCTCCCATTCCCCTCCTGCTCCCCCAAACCCCCTCCTCCCTCCCCCTCCAATCTTAAGAGAGGGCAGGATACCCTGCCCTGGGGGAAGTCCAAGGCCCTCCCCACTCCATCCAGGCCTAGGAAGGTGTGCATCTAAATAGACAAGGGTCCCAAAAAGCCAATACATGTGGCAGAAACAAGTCCAGTGACATTATCAATTGATTCTCAGTCAGCCTCCATTGTCAGCCACATTCAGAGAGTCTGGTTTGATCACATGCTCGTTCAGTCCCAGTCCAGCTGGCTTTGGTGAGCTCCCATTAGATCAGGCACACTGTCTCAGTGGGTGGACCAACCCCTCATGGTCCTTACTTCCTTGCTCATCTTCTCCTTCCTTCTGCTCTTCAAGTGGACCTTGGAAGCTCAGTCTAGTGCTCTGATGGGGGTCTATCTCTCTATCTTCATCCATCCATGGATGAAGGTTCTATGGTGATATTCGAGATATTCATCAGTGTGGATGGGACAAGGCCAGTTCAGGCACCCTCTCCTCTGCTGCCCAAGGACCTAGCTGGGGACATCCCCATGGACACCTGGGATCCCCTCTAGAGCCAAGTCTCTTGCCAAACTTAGAATGGTTCCTTTAATTAAGGTATCTTCTTCCCTGCTCCTATCTCTGCCCTTCCTCCATCTCAAATCTTCCACTTGCCCAAGCTCTCCCCAAACCTTCTCTTCTCCCTTCTCTCTCCCCCTCTCCCCTTCCCCCACCCCCATCCGCACCCCTACTCCCACCCCCACCCCTACTCCCACCCCCATGCTCCCGACTTTTGCCCAGCAATCTTGTCTGCTTCCAATTTCCAGGAGGAACTATATATGTTTTTCTTTGGGTTCACCTTATTATTTGGTTTCTCTAGGCTTGTGAACTATAGGCTCAATGTCCTTTGTTTATGGCTAGAGTCCACTAATGAGTGAGAACATACCATATTCATCTTTTTGGGTCAGGGTTATCTCACTCAGGATAGTGGTTTCTATTTCCATGAATTTGCATGCAAAATTCAAGATGTTGTTGTTTGTTAACGCTGAGTAGTACTCTAATGCTTTTTCAGCAATTAATGAAATGATCATATGTTTTTTTCTTTCAGTTTATTTATATGATGGATTATATTGATAGATTTTTGTATGTAGAACCAGTCCTACACCTCTGGGATGAAGTCTACTTGATCAAGATGGATAATTTTTTTGATGTGTTCTTGGATTCGGTTTGCCAGTATTTTATTGAGAACTATTGCATCGATGTTCATGAGCGAGATTGGTCTGTAATTCTCTTTCTTGGTTGAGTCTTTGTGTGGTTTTGGTATCAGGGTTACTGTAGCTTCATAAAAAGTATTTGGCAATTACTCTTCTGTTTCGTTTATGTGAAACACATTAAGGAGTATAGGTATCAGCTCTTCTTGGAAGTTCTGGTAGAATTCCACATTAAAATCATCTGGTCCTGGGCTTTTTTTGGTTGGGAGGATTTTGATGACAGCTTCTATTCCATCATTACTTATAAGTCTATTTAAATTGTTCACCTTGTCTTGATTTAATTTTGGTATATGGTAATTAACTAAAAAAAATGTCCATTTCTTTTACCTTTTCCAACTTTGTGGCATACAGGCTTTTGTAGTAAGACCTAATGATTCTCTGAATTTCCTCAGTGTCTATCTACAAGAACTTTAAGGCTTTGAAGAAATAAATTTAAGAGGACACCAGAAAATGGAAGGATCTCCCATGTTCTTGGATTGGTAAGATCAAATGGCAATTCTACTAAAGGCAATCTATAAATTCAATGTAATCCCCATCAAAATCCCAACAAAATTCTTTACAGACCTTGAGAGAACAATAATCAACTTTATATGGAAAAACAAAAAACCCAGAATAGCCAAAAGAATCCTATACAATAAAGGTACTTTTGGAGGCATTACCATACCTGACTTCAAACTCTATTACAAAGTCACAGTAATGAAAACGGCTTGGTATTGGCGTAAAAACAGAGATGTTGACCAATGGAATCAAATCAAAGAGCCATATATTAAACCACAAACCTTGAACACCTGATTTTCGACAAAGGAGCTAAAATTATACATTGGAAGAAAGAAAGCATCTTCAACAAATGGTGCTGGCATAACTGGTTGTCAACCTGTAGAAGACTGAAAATAGATCCATATCTATCACCATGCACAAAACTCATCTCCAAATGGAATGAAGACCTCAATATAAATCTGACCACACTGAACCTGATAGAAGAGAAAGTAGGAAGAAGACTGCAACAAATGGGCACAGGAGACCACTTCCTAAGTACTATCCCAGTAGCACAGAAAATAAGAGCAACAATGAATAAATGGGAACTCCTGAAACTGAGAAACTTCTGTAAAGCATAGGACACTGTCATTAAGACAAAACTGCAACCTACTGAATGGGAGAAGATCTTCACCAACCCCACATCAGACAAAGGTCTGATCTCCAAAATATATAAAGTACTCAAGAAACTAGACATTAAAATTCTAAACAACCCAATTAAAATATTGGGTACTGAAATAAACAGAGAATTCTCAACAGAAGAAGTACAAATAGCCAAAAGATAATTAAGGCCATGTTCAACTTCCTTAGCGATCAGGGAAATGCAAATCAAAACAACTTTGAGATACCATCTTACACCTGTCAGAATGGCCAAAATCAACAACACCGATGATAGCCTATGCTGGAGAGGATGTGGAGTAAGGGGAACCCTCATCCATTGCTGGTGGAAATGCAAACTTGTGCAGCCACTTTGGAAATCAGTGTGGTGGTTTCTCAGGAAATTGGGAATCAACCTACCTCAAGATCCAGCAATACCACTCTTGGGAATATACCCAAGAGATGCCCAATCATACTACAAAAGCATTTGTGCAACTATGTTCATAGCAGCATTATTTGTAATAGCCAGAACCTGGAAACAACCTAGATGCCTCTCAATGGAAGAATGGATAAGGAAAGTGTGGAAAATATATGCATGATATACCTTTATGATAAAGGTCTTGGAGAGATTAGGGATACAGAATCATATCTAAATATAATAAAAGCAATATGCAGCTAGACAACAGCTAACATCAAATTAAATGGAGAGAAACACAAAGTAATTCCACTAAAATCAAGAACAGGACAGGCTGTCCACTCTCTCCTTATTTCTTCAACTTCGTGCTTGAAGTTCTAGTAATAGCAGTAAGACAACATAAGGAAATCAAGGGGATCCTAATTGGAAAGGAAGAAATCAAACTTTTGTTATTTGCAGATGATATGATAGTGTAAATCAGTGCAGGGCTGGTTCAACATATGATTTTGTATTTTTTATTTTAAAGTCATACTATTAATTTTATCCCAACTAGTTATTTACTCTGAGAGATGCTATTATATTTTAAAGCAAAGTATGAATTAATTCAAAATTAAGTGAAGTGTAGGAGAAAGAACCTTAATGCAATATTTTCAAAAAGTCACATAATCACTTTTTAGGAAAAAATATATCTACATTTAAAATTTAAATCATAGTAACCATGAAAAATAGGGAATGCATATTACCTCCAAATATTTAATTATTTTAATTCCTACCAGCATTTTAATATAATTTTTATTTTACTGCTTATGATTTTCATAAAACTAAAGTTTTTATTATTAAATTAATTAGGGATTGAACATATTTTGCAACTCTTTTAATTAATTTATTTGTTACCATCCAGTGAACTGTAGTTGCATCATACTGGAAAAATAGAATTTTAGCTATGGTAGAAAATATAAAGGTTAGAAATAGTCTAAAGTTTAAATTTGTAATAATAATAGAACACTTAGACTGGTAACTCTGACATCCAGGAAGCAAAACAATTAAGACACATTTGTTATATTACTTTCCCTTATGTAGCTATCTTTAGAAATCAAAGTTATTAGGTAAATTGCTTATTTACAAAGCCATGAGTACACTTACACTGTAATTATCAATTTGTCTAACTGGCAATTCATTATTAGAATATTATCCTCCCAAATATATTCTCATATATATTCTCAATATATAAATATATTCTCAAATATGTTTCTCTTTCTGTGTGTAGTTTCTAATCTTCAATTATTCTATGATAATACTATCTGTTTGCTTCTTTTTCAATCCAATATTACAAATTTTCCATCTGTTATATTAAGTTTTACATGATCAATTTGGTCATATTTTGATTCGTGGAGAAATCTTAACTACTTCAGGAGAGAATAAAGAAAATTATGGAACTTTAATTGATGACTAAAGTTTTTTTGAGAAGGTGCTGTTTGCTTTTCTTTGAAAAAGAATTATTTGTGTATAGAATTCATTTCAGAAGTTTGTACTATTTGTGTAAGTCAATGCTATGCCCTGTGTATGTTTTTAAATGGACTTTAAAATACTTAAACCTAATCCTCAAATATGACAATTGTATAGTAAATTGTATAGTAAATCCTTTAAATTTCCATTTTGTCATCAAGTAGAATCTTTAAAATAAGTCATTAGGGACCTCATAAAGAGTCCCTAAAAAAGTGTCTTTCCCTTCTGCCATGGAAAAAAACATATCTAGGAAATGACAGTTTGAAGTCTGGAAACTGACTCTGCAAGAGCCTTGACCTCATATTTGAACTGTTTCAGTCCAATAGGAATAAATATTCTTATTTTCATGGTTATCAATGACATTTTTATGATAGTCTATATAAAAATAATGCAGACAACTGATGATAATCAAGCTTGCTTAAAACCCCAGTTGGTCTTTCTGAGTGTAAGTTACCTCACTCTTGATAGTTTTTTTTTCTATTTATATCCATTTGCCTGCATATTTCATGATGTCATTGTTTTGGGTTTTTTTTTGTTCTCCAGCTGAGTAATACACTATTGTGTAAATGTAACACATTGTCTTTATTCATTCTTCAGTTGAGGGACATCTAGGTTGTTTCCATGTTCTGGCTATTATGAATAGTACCTCTGAGAACATTGTTGTGCAAGTGTCCTTGATTGAATATTCTTTGGATAAATGCCCAACAGTGTTACCACCAAGTCTTGAGATAGATTGATTCCACTCTATCTCAAAGAAACCACTATAGTGATTTCCAAAGTGCCTGTACAATTTTGTACTCCTACCAGCAATGGCAGAATGCCTGTATGCATTCATAATTGAATACTAAATGTAAAGCAAAGGATAACTACACTAAAATTGACAGCTTCAGAGAAGTTACATTACTGTGGGAGCTTTTTTGACCAATAGCCTTCAAGATACCAGTCCACTTGGGTGTGGTCTCTTGTACTATAAATGCTACTGTAAGTGTGTGCTCGATCTATTGCTTCTGGCTCTTGCTTCTGGCTGCTAGATTCTGTTCCTGTTCCCCATTCACGCTGAAGACTGTGATCTAGAACAGTGATCTAAATAAATAACTCTTTATTATATGTAATTCTGAACTAAATTCTGAATAAAGTGTGGGATTATTTTGTATCTTTCACCATCATCTGGGACTATACAGGTCAGGAAGTTATAGAAAGATCAAATCTAACTATAAAGGATATGCTAAACAAACAGAAAGGGATGGAAAATAGACCCAGATAGATTACATAATGTTTTATTAAACTTGAATTTTCATAACACTAATGAGAAAGGAACAATGGTAGCAGAGATACATTGGATAATGGAAAAAAAAACTTCTGAATTAAATTAGCTGGTGTTTTTCATGGTTGTGCTGACCTCACAATGGAAACCAGGAGATGGGCTACATTGGGGAAGGGGTTTTATTCTTGTTTACACTGGAGAACAAAAACAGTGGGTACAATCAAAATTAATAAACAGTTTGAAAAAGAGAAACCTCTTGAGACAGAGAAATGACAACTCATCCACAGAGGCCACAATTGTACATGTTGTAAGAAAATCACATAAGGGTTGGGGCAGGGTTCTTTTCTTGTCTTTGCAGGAAAATACTCATCTTCAAAGAGTTGAGATACCTTGGATATCTAGATGTCTAAAGATGAAAACATAGATATCCAGTAAGAATCAACAAACAATGAGAAAACTGACTTATGATGCTGTATAATCTGCATGTTAAAATTTGATTGTGTATGTCTCTAATTAAAAATAAGAGCTGGCTTTGGAGTTGGACAATGGCTATCCTTCTCTAAATCCAAGTATGCTGTTGAAAGAAAAATTCAGAATTTCTGTCTCATGTCAGGAGCCATTTGCTATGGAACAGAAAGAAGATAGATTTTAAGGAAAATTTTTCTTTTATTTATGCTCATTTTGTCTATATTGCATCTTTCACTGAATATATGTCCTTATGAATGATGTTTAAGTTTTCAACAATGAACAGTTGAATTTCCTGTAGTAATCTTTGAAGCTTCTAATAAGAAGATGGGTCCCCACAACAATGACTCCACCTGGTTGATATGACATCATGATGCTGATAGCATTACTGTGATATTAGTTTTAGGGTTCCAACTGCAGAAATGGTGCACCATCTTACAAAGTTCTGGCCAGAACTCCACAAAAGATATTCAAATAATGAACAAACAAACAAAAAGACCTTATCGACTACTCAGAGACCATTTGCAATCATACAAGACAGCAATCTTGAAAATTAACCATCATTTTACCTTTAGAGGATCCCATAGAAAAAATATCATCCCCATGACACCTGGAAGCAATTTTGGAAAACAACATCCCCTCTCTCAACAAATTTATCCTTATGGTTAGGGACATCATTTAGGGTTTGATTATTAATCGTACATGGTTGGGGGTTGGGGAAGAAATAATGTAGACCCAGACAGAGATCACAAATAAAAGAGGGAAAATTGAATGGGATAATAGGTAGATTAATATGAATTTATCCAAACTAATAATAATAATAGTGTGTAATAGAGTGAATAATTGTGAGCTATTATTTATGGACAATTTACATTGGTATAGATTTTTATATATTGTTACAAGTTCAAATGATATTTGTGAAAATGTGCCTATTTATGTTTATAATATTTGTACACCTATGCAAAGTTATTTTGTCAGATTTTATGCATGCATGTTTCTACCTCTGTTAAAAAACATTTTATATATTGATACAATTTTAGAATATATTTCTCATATTGAATTATATATTTTTATCTCTGATCAAGATATTTATATATTGCTTACATTTTGAGGTTATTGTCCTCCTTTACTGCACAGTTGTTTAAAGATTGTTTAATATTCTGAGATGAAGTCTTAATTTTTAAGTTACATATGTATTAGGTATTATAGGTCATTCATATTTGTAATGCTTTAAGTGAGACTAATTACATTCTTTAAATACACAGATATTGTATTCTGCATAGGTAGGTAACCTTTAACCACTTCAAAGATCTGTAGAATATGGCATTTAAATATCTTAGGATTGTGTTGATGTGAGACATGATTACTCCTAGCAGCACCGATCTATTCCCAAGAGAGAGTTGAACACCAAAATTATTCCACTTGGAGTTTGTTTTCTTTTTGGCACAACTGGTCTTTGGGCAAGAAACCACCCTTTCTTTGACCACCGACAAAGTGCACAATGTCCAGCCCAGACAAGCAGGATACAAGAAAGAAGACAGTCAAATCTTGCCAAGACATAGTAAGATGGTTTTGATAAATTTTCCTGCCCCTGAAAACGGTCTGTCAGTTACACTAAGCCTTAGCCAAATTTTGCTGCTTCAACACTGTAAATGAGACTTTGGGTGATTGCTCAGGTAGCCAGTTGTCTCTGTCATCTACTACAAATAATGGAAGCACTTCCTGCCTACTCAAGTAATATTATCTCCTTTCCCTGGCCTTTGATGTGGTTGAAGATTAGTTAATCATAGTTACCATCCTCCTATGATTCAACCAAACCATTTCCAATACAAGACTAAGACTCCTTAGGATAGAATGTTAAAACATTAGGATATGGTCTTTGCTTAATATTTTTATGCTGGTTATAATTTTAACTTTATACTTGATATCTGTTTCTAGTGTAAATAATTTTGTATTGATTTTGAATGCTCTTATTTAAACAAATGGGGGATGTACTGTGGAAGCTCCTTTTACCAATAGCCTTCAAGATACCAGCACACTTGCGTGTAGTCTCATAAACTATACATGCAGCTGTAAACCATGTGCTCTCTCTCTCTTTCTTGCTTCTAGCTCTTGCTTCCAGTTGCTAGACTCTGTTCCTTTTCCCTGCTCATTCAAAGGACTGTGATCTAGGAGAGTTGGTGAGTACCCTAACTCTCATCATAGAGCCTTCATCCAGTAACTGATAGAAGCAGATCCAGAGATCCAGAACCAATGCCAGGCTTTGCCTGGCATCCAGTTGAAGAGAGAAAATATAGGGGCAAATGTGGTCAAGATAATTACTGGAAAATCTACAGAAAAAGCTGAACCAAGATCCTGTGAATTCATGAAATCTAGACAAACAGATGTGGAACCTCCACGGGACTGAACTAGGTCCTCTGCATATGAGAGACATTTGTGGTGCTTGGGCTGTCTGAGGTGCCCCCATGGTGTAGAGAGTTTTTGTATATACATTGTTTTTATTGGTGAAGAAAGAAACTGTTTTTAAAAAAAATTTTAACAGAATATAGAAGGCTGGAAGATATATATATTTCTTTCTATATATATAAAATTTTATATAAAAATAAATATATCAAAATTTTTTATATATATATATAGAGAGAGAGAGAATGGGAAGTGTTTCCACTGAAAATGAGAATCTGTGGATTCACTCCAGGCTAACTTAGTTTGATGGATCAAGATCCCCCAAAAGAATATCATAAACATCCCCAAAAATTTCTTTGCCTAACAAAAATCAAAAGGAGTGTGGAGGGAACTATACCCAAATTCCCAAATATTGTTTATATATATTTCTACATTTAAAAGAGTATATGCTATACAGATAAATACTTTGCATTTGTTTGGATCTTAGTTTATTGGTACAAATTTGAGGTCAATTTTGTTATATGTATATTTCAGCTCTTGATTAAGGTGCTGTGTTTGTGAAGCTCATTCAGAAGTTGTAATATATAATTTAAAAATATAGGTTAATAGAGAGTCATGTATAAGAGCCAAGTTTGTAATCATGTTAGTTAGGTTTTCTAGATATATAGAGATAAATTTCAGTTAGATAGGTATTCTTCAAACCTTCCAAAGACTACAAAATACAACATTTAAAATGTTTGAAAAACTTAAGACTTTTCATGACAGTGAGTCAAATCTGTTCCTGGCAGCACCAATCTACTTCAAGAGGATGATGGACATTAAAGAGGCTACTTATGGTATTTGTTAGCCATTTGTGCAAGAAACTGATCTTGCCTGAACTGCTTGATGTTATACTGTGTGAACTGGAAATGCAGGACCCACAGAATAATGAAAGCTAAAGTTGCCTTAAAAAATGGTGAAACCATCCTTTAGGGTTCCTGCTTCATAAAAGTGTCTGCCAGATATTCTACAAGACAAAATATTGTGGGCGAAAACTGTCAAAATAGGCAAAGATGTCTTTAAAATTTCCTGCTTTGTGAAAAAATCTTCTGGATATTATGGACTCGTAGACTAAAAGTGGATGCTGCAATAATATAAAAAAAAAAAACTTTGGGTGACTGTTCAGGCAGCAAGATGTCTCTGTCATTACTAGAGTTTTGGAAGTTGCTTACAATGTACTTCCTGTTTACTTAGATAATATTATATCCTTCTGTGGTCTTTAATGGAGATAAAAAATAGACAATTCTAGTTTTCCTTAGTTATAAAAAAGATAAAGTAGATATAAATAATGTAACTATAATTCCTGTTTAATAAACAGTTATATATAATTTTACTATATTAAATTTAAATCTTTCCTTTTTATTTGAGTAGAAAGAGGAAAATAGTTTGGGAAGTCCTCCTGTTTTTGTGTTAGTTTTATTGGTTAATAAAGGATCTTTTTTGCCAATTGATTAACAGAATAACCAGGCTGGAAGATATATATATAGAGAGAAAGTAGGTGGAATGAAAGGGATGCCATGTAGCTACCAGAGGGGAAAGAGGCATGTTGCCTGCTGGAAACTTGTCAGTAGGCTATGAGCCACATGGTAAAATATAAATAATAAAAATGGGTTAATTCTAAATATAAGAGGTAATAAACAATATGGCTTAAGCTATTGGACAAACAGTTTTGCAAATAATATAGATTGTGTGTGTGCTTATTTCAGGAGTCCAAGTGGCCAGGAAACAAACAAGTGGCATCTGACAACATCCCCTGACAATGGAACCAGGATCCTTCCCTAGTTTATGAGCAAGCTTTTTGGAGTGCATTCCCTAAAGTAGGATGCCATGCTCAGTGCTGGAGAAAAAATATCTCAGGGCCTGTTTCACGAGGACTATAGGACAGAAAAAAAAATCCAGTCTCAAGCTCAGGGCCTATATTTTGAGGACTGTAGGACATAGAAAAGCCACTTAATATTCCTTAACTTAATATGAAAGGCTTTGTTGAGTTTCCATGGGATGAATTATACTAAAAGAGGAGGGAACGAGGGTGGGCTGGGAGGAAAGCTAAGTGGAGCAGGAGGATTATGGGAGGGAGAACTGTAGTTGGAATGTAAAATAAAATTTTATAAAGTTAAAAATTAATTTTAAAAGGCCACAGTTAGTAAGGACTTCTCTCCAAGAGGAGAGAAGAAAATTTCAGTGCCATTTGAGATAGGAGTTTGAAAAACACAACCCAAATTAATCTACTTAATTACATATGCATGAAAGACAAAACATTACACATGTGCAAATATCTCTACTAATATTTTCTACTGGTATTGTAAAGAATTACCTTATAATAAAGAATTTAAAAAATTTTTATAACTTGGATATAACTTTTAAATTTATATAAAATATTGATTTTAAACACATTTTAGGAAGCTTATAAGACACTAAGATTTCAAACACAATTGAGTAATATTGTCTTTCCTAATGAGCTATAAGCAGAAATAATAATGTATATGCCAAATAATACCATGTCACAGTAGGGGCCTCAACTCTGACATTATTAGCACCTCAAGACAAATAATGTTTTGCCACATGCTTTGTTTTATGCATAGTAAGATATGTAGTAGCATTCTAAGCATCTATTTATCAGATGTTAATATACGTATACATATATGTATATATATATATATTTTATTGAGCTACACATTTTTCTCTGCTCCCCTCCCTTCCTCTCCCCACCTATTCAACCTTCTCCCATCATCCCCATGCTCTCTATTTATTCAGAAGATCTTGTCTTTTTCTACTTCCCATGTAGATTAGATCCATGTTTGTTTCTCTTAGCATCTGCATTGTTGTCTAGGTTCTCTGGGATTGTGATTTCTAGGCTGGTATTCTTTGCTTTATGTTTAAAAATCACTTATGAGTGAGTACATATTACAATTGTCTTTCTGGGTCTGGGTTACCTCACTCAATATGATGTTTTCTTGCTCCATCTACTTGCCTGCAAATCTCAAGATGTCATTATTTTTTTTCTGCTGGGTAGTACTCCATTATGTAAATTTACAACATTTTCCTTATCTGTTCTTCAGTTGAGGGGCATTTAGGTTGTTTCCAGGTTCTGGCTATGACAAACAATGCTACTATGAAGGTGGTTGAACACATGTCTTTGTGGCATGATTGAGCATCCTTTGGATATATACCCAAATGTTTTGCTGGGTCTTGAAGAAGGTTGTTTCTTAATTTTTTGAGAAATTCCCATACTGATATACCCAAAGGAGTTGTACCAGCTTGTACACCACCAGCAATGCAGGAGTGTTTCCTTTACCCCATAACCACTCCAGCATAAGTTGTCTTCAGTATTTTTGATCTTGGCCATTCTTACAGGTGTAAGATGAAATCTCAGAGTTGTTTTGATTTGCATTTCTCTGATGACTAAGGATGTTGAGCATTTCCTTATATTTCAGCCTTTTTAGATTGATTTTTTGAGAGTTCTCTGTTTAGGCCTGTACACCACATTATTAGTGGATTATATGTTCTTTCAAAAACCAATTTCTTAAGTTATTTTTATATTTTGGAGATCAGACTTCTGTTTGATCTTGGCTTGGTAAAGATCTTTTCCCATTGTGTAGGCTGCCATTTTGTCTTGTTGAACATGTCCTTAGCTTTACAGAAGCTTTTCTTTTCAGAAGGTCCCATTTATTGTTTCTCTCAGTGTCTGTTCTACTGGGGTTATATTTCAGAAGTGGTCTCCTGTGCAAATGTGTTCAAGTGTACTTCCTACATTTTCTTCTATGAGTTTCAACGTGGCTGACTTTATGTGGAATAGAGGTCTTTTGTGCATTTGATACATATGGCTCTATTTTTATTATTCTGCATGTTGATATCCAGTTTCACCAGCACCATTTGTTAAATATGCTTTCTTTTTTCTATTTGATATGTTTTGCTTCTTTGTCAAAAATCAGTTGTTCAAAGGTGTGTGGATTAATATCTGAGTCTCTGATTTGGTTCCATTGGTCCTTCTGTCTGTTCTTATGCCAATACCAGGCTGTTGTCTGTTCTGTAGCTCTGTAGTAGAATTTGAAGTTAGAGATTGTGATGCTTCCAGAAATTCTTTTATTGTACAGGATTGTTTGGCTAGCCTGGCTTTTTTGCTTTTCCTTATGAAGTTCAGTACCTTTCTTTTGAGATCTGTGAAGAATTTTCTTGGGATTTTGATGCACATTGCATTGAATCTGTAGATTGTTTTTGGTAATATTGCCATTTTTACTATGTTAATTCTACCTACCCAAGAGTGTGGGAGATCTTTCCACTTTCTAGTGTCTTTTTAATTTCTTTCTTCAAATATTAAATATTCTTGTCACACTAGTATTCCACTTGTTTGTTTAGAGTAACTCTGAGATATTTTATGCTATTTGTGGTTATTGTGAAGGGTGATGATTCTCTGATCATTTTCTTGGCCCATTTATCATCTGTGTAAAAGAAGGCTGCTGATTTTTTTGCATTAATCTTGTATCTTGCTGCATTACTGAAAGTGTTTATGAGTTGTAGAAGTTTCTTCATAGAATTTTTGTGGTCGCTTATGAACACTATCCTATTATCAGCAAATAGTGAGAGTTTGATTTCTTCCTTTCCAATTTGTATCCCATTGATCTCCTTTTTTTTGTCGTTTTGCTTTAGCTAGGAACACAAAAATTATTGTTACTGATTTCAGTGTGATCACTGTGTCTCCGCATTTAGTCTGATGTTAGCTGTTGGCTTCCTGTACATTGCCTTTATTATGTTTAGGTATGTTTCTTGTATCTCTGCTCTCCCCAAGAACTTTATCATGAAGGGATGTTGTATTTTGTCAAAAGCTTTTTCAGCATCTAATGAGATGACGATGTGGATTTATTTTTTAGTTTGTTTATATGGCTTATTATTTTGACATATTTTCATGTGTTGAAATATCCCTGCATCTCTGGGATGAAGTGGACTTGATCATGGTGAATGATGGTTCTAATGTGTTCTTGAATTTGATTTGCCAATATTTTATTTACAATTTTTGCATGATGTTCAAGAATAAGATAATCAGTCTTTAATTATCTTTCTTAGTAATGTCATTCTGTGGTTTGGATATCAAGGTAGCCTCATAGTTTGGCAATGTTACTTCTGTTTCTACTGTGTGAAATAATTTGAGGGGTATTGTTATTAGTTCTTCTTTGAAATCCTTGTAGAATTCTGTGCTGAAACCATCTGGTCCTGAGATTTTTTTGGTTGGGAGACTGTTAATGGCTGTTTCAAGAGATGTTGTGACAAAGCTGGCACAGAAATTATGAGAATAACCAACCAATGACTAGTCAATCTTGAGACAAATAGTATGAGAGAGATTCCACCCCAGACAATGCCTGAACCTAAGGGCCAGAAACTAGGGAATGGACAGCTCTAAGACCTAGAATCTAGGATAGAACAAAACACAATTGGCTAAAAATTTCAATGAAATGATTTATAATATTCTCATAATTATATGTATAGATTTTTGCCTAATCCTATTGTCATCAGAGACAGTTCACTCAGAAATTCCATGGAAAGCAATGAAGCAAACCACAGTCAAACATTAGGTAGAATTTAGAAAATCTTGTGTAAAAGGGGGAGTAAAGATTATGTGAAGGGCCAAGGATACCTTGGGAAAACACATAAAGACAACTGACCTAGACTCATGGGTACTCACTGAGAGAGAACCATCAATCAGAAATTTTCATGTGACTGACCTGAGTCCTCTGTATATATGCTGCAGTTATGTGGCTTGGTCTTCATGTGGAACTCCTAACAGTGGAAGCTGGAATTTTCTGAAAAGTTACAGGATTTGGCCTATTCAGTCTCCATATTTCCTATTGCAGGGAGTGTTAGCTAGAATAACCCTCACAGATTCTGAGGAGTTTCAATTGCACTAGGTTTCTAGCTCATCCCAAAGAACCCCCTGATGCTCTGCTATATCTGGATAACTGTTATGTCTTTATTCTGCTTCCCTTCACCTTGAGATTCATGTGTCCCCCAATGAGCCTTCACTGTTACATGACTTCTTTGGGTCTCTGAATTGTTTCATTGTTCTCTTTTACTACAGGGCTAATATTTAAAATTAGTGAGTATAAACAATGTTTGTATTTCTGTATCTGGGTCAACTCTGTCAGGAAGATTTTTGTTTGTCTCATTCCATCCATTTGCTGGCAAATTTCATGATGTCATTATTTTTAACAATTGAATAATGATCCATTGTATAAATATCACATTTTCTTTACCCATTCTTTAGATGATGACCATCTAGATAATTTCCACTCACTTGATTTTTGGAATAAGGCTGTTATAAACATAGAAAAGCAAATGTCCTTGAGGTATGGTAAAGCATGGTCTGGGTGTAAGCCCAGGGATGGTATATATGGTTCTTGAAGTAGATCCAGTCCCAATTTTCTGAGAAAAAACTATATTAATTTTTAGAGTGACTATACAAGTCAGCACTCCTGTCAGCAATGGAGGGGTACTTCACTTGCTTCTCATTCTTAACAGCATAAGTTGCCACTTATTTTTGTGTTCTTAACAATTTGAAAGGTAACATCTCAGAATAATTTTGATTTGCATTCCCCTTTACTATGGATGTTGACCATTTCTTTAGCTTCTTCCCTAGCAGTTGAGTTTCTTCTGTTTAGATCTCTGCCCAGTATTTTAATTTGATTTTTTTTGTTTCTTGATATACTATTCCTAGAGTTACTTATATATCTTAGAAACTCTCCCTCTGTCAGATATGTGCATCATGAAGATATTTTTCCATTCTCTCAGATTATATTTTTCCTTTTGACAGTGTGCTTTTCCTTACAAAAGTTTTTTGGTTTCATGGTATCTTTTTTATTAATTGTTGATCTTACTGCCTGTGTGATTGGTAGTCTGTTTAGAAAGTTGTCTCCTATGCCAATGGATTCAATGCTCTTCCCTAATTTCTCTCCTATCAGTTTCAGTGTATATGATTTTCTGTTGAAATCTTTGATTCACCCTGATGTGAGATTTGTGCAGGGTAATAGATATGGTCCTATATGCATTCTTCTACATAAAGACATCCAGTTTGATTAACACCAATGTTGAAGTTGTTGTCATTGATCCCTTGTATATTTCTGGGTTCTTCATCAAAAATAAGCTTTCCATAGGTATTTGGATTTATATCTGGAACTTCCATTTGGTTCCCATGGTCAACTTGTTGGTTTTTATGGCAATACTGTGCTGTTTTTATTTCTAAGGATCCAAAGTAGTGCTTGAAATCAGGGGTGGTGATATAGCCAAAGTTCTTTTATTGTACTGAACTGTTTAGCTGTACTTGGATTTGTTCTGCCATATGAAGTATTTAAAGTATGGGAATTTCATTTGTTAAGTATTTTTCCTTACGTGACAAACCTTTCCACTGATCCAATAATCCCAATCAGACCAGGTAAGATCAAATTAGAAGATTCCCAGGATTAATGGATGCCAACACTCCCAGGTGACCCCCCAGGAAAACAGAGAGGGGGAACAGAAAACCAGAATCACCACAGAAAACCGGGAGACCTCATGTTCATTCTCTGGGGAGCAGTTTAAATAGCCTATGGGAGTAGACTTGACCTTCCCTGATAAAGGGTCATCCATTGAAATGAGTTTTCTACCCAACATTTTAAGATCAATGCCAGGGGCCCAGGGTGAAGCCCCAACTAAACACTTCAAACATTTTGTATACAGGGGTCCTGGGTAGCTGAGATGATGCTTTTAATCAAACATTCCAGATTCTTTTGGATAAAATGATGCTGGCTCAAGTCTGGCTACTTCCTGTGGGCATGGGGCAATGTGGGAGAGCATAGATTTGGGACCTGGTGAGTTTTTACTCAGTGAGAGGTATGACTGGAGTGATAACAGGTTTACTGTCATCCTGGAGACCTCAGGCAGCTGTTCCTTGAGGGAGATGTGAAGGCAGGTGGCTAGGAGAAAATATATATTATTATTGGCCCTGTGAATGGGGCTAGCCATAGGAAGGTGGTGTAGGAGGTTCTTCTGTCTATGTGTTGCTTTCATTGGTCGAATAAAGAAACTGTCTTGTCTTTTGATAGGGCAGAACTTACATGGGTGGGGAGGACAGAACTGAATTCTGGGAGGAAGAAGGCAATGTGAGAGAGAGACACCATGAAGCTCCTTCCTGAGACTGACACTGGTTAGAATATTTCCCGGTAAGCCACAACCTAATGATGTAACACAGATTGGTAGAAATGGGTAAGATCTGGATGTGAGAGTTGGCCAAGAAGAGGCTAGATATAATGGGCCAGGCAGTAATTTAATTAATACAATTTCTGTGTGGTTATTTCAGGTGTAAGCTCGCCGCCCGTTCCTCCTGTAACAAGTGGTGCCTCAACATTGTCAACTAACTCCACATAAAACTTGAAAGGGCTTGAAAAGGAATTCTTGACACACAGAAAAAAAACAGAGTTTAACATAGCTTTTTGCTGTTTGCTGGTGGCGTGCCAAAGAGAGATTGTCCTGATTCAGCTGTAGCGAAAACAAAAAAAAAAAAAACAAGCAGTTTTAAAATGCCAGCTTTCTGGGCTATGCTCCTAGTGTGACCTCTGTCTCTTGCAGGAGACAGAGAATTTAGATCGGGTTTTGTGAGTAAAGTGCTATGGCTTGCTTGATGGCAATGTGGACGGCTGTGTGCCTGGAACTGTGCGTGGCTCAGGGGCACCAAATGGCTCTGAGGCAGGAGCAGCTCCACCATGATGAACTGTCTGATCTCAGGCAGGAACTATCATAATTATCATAATAACAGCGCAGTTAAGGTTTAGACTGGGTAGTAAATAGGCAGTACCGTGTTACCCATACATAGTGTAATTTAAGTGTTTAAGAAGTGCTTAGCGTATTAAAAGCTCTTCAAGACAGTAGAAAATTAAAGATAGTACAATAGGACAGATTCAGACATAAAAGACCTCTAACTGGATCATAGTGTTAGATAAAGTACATAGGCTTGGGAGGGAGAAGAAAAAGAGTATAGAAAGTCATAAAATAAAGTTAATGCTTTAAAACAAGGGGTAAAGTCTTCAAAGAGACAGAGTACAAATAATCATAGATTAAAAAAATAAAGAAAAATGAGCTATGTAAAAATGGAAAATTCACAGAGAGTCTGGATTATGTATTTTCTTGTGATTTCTTTAAAATTTTGACTGTGAAGGAGCTAAGTACAGAGAGAATTTTCATTGTATGCACTCCTAAGCTAATATATATGTATATCATGTATATCATAAAGGTATCTTGACTTCAGAATTTGGGTCTAAGGATATGATGCTTTGGAAAAGATGTTCTTCTTTTGTTTTCACAGAAGATGAGAACCTGTGGATTGCTTCCAGACCAATAATATGGTTTCATGGACTCCAGCCTCCTGAAAGGTCACCATAAACACCTTCAAAAAATTACTTCACTCAACTGCCAACTGAGATGAACCTGGCACACAGGATACCCCATTAAAGACCTGAATAACAACACCCCCATACAGCAGGAAGAAGTTTGGAGAGAAATGACTACATCCATCCATATTCCCAAATATTGTTTATGAATGTTCTTTTACATTTAAAGGGAGATATAATATAGATATGAATAATTTACATTTGTCTGGATTTTGCTTTATTGATATAAATTTAAAGTCAATCATGTATATGTATATTTCTATTCTTGATTAAGGTATTGTGACTGTGTAGTTCATTTAAAAATGTAATGTATAATTAAGAAATATAGGTTGTTAATGGATAATCACTCCATTTATATATTTAATAATATATTTATTTATATATACATAAATACATATTTACATATGTATATACATACATGCATACATACAAACTTTCTTCAGTATAACTTGTTCAGTCCACATGATGCAACCCATATAAATTTTTTTCAGAGATGACTATTTGTGTGATTTTTTCTGGACAAGGTCATCTTTCCCAACAAGTTTCCCTCAGTTGCTTGTTTGGTGGAGAAACCTTGTTAGCCAATTTTCTTTAAGAGGTGGGTACTAGCTTTTTTGTCCCACGGAGCCGAGCAGAGAGGAGCTGGCAACCCTCAGTAGGCCTGCTTTTGGGACCGGGATCCTCGCCCAACCAGCTTCCGCGGATTCATCTGGACCCTGTCCCGGCTGCACCTGAGCTCGGCCCACCCGGGCTGAGGCCTTGGGGGAAGG
>PVIU01016428.1:0-45097 GCA_004026605.1 Ondatra zibethicus
CCCCCGCACCCCTCCTCCCTCCCCCTTCTTCCTTGAAAGAGGGCATGGTGCCCTGCCCTGTTGGAAGTCCAAGGCCCACCCCCATCCCTTCCGGCCTAGGAAGGAGTGCATTCAAAAAGACTCGGTTCTCAAAAAGATAATACATGCAGAAGAAATAGGTCCTGGTGTCATTGTTGATGGGTTCTCCATCTGCCAACTTTGGCCGCCACATTCAGAGAGTCTGGTTTGATCATATGCTCATTCAGTCCCAGTCCAGGTGGATTGGTGCACTCCCATTAGTTCAGGCACACTGTAAAAAAAACCCTTTCCTTGCCAACTCTCCCTGGTCAGTTCCCTTCAAACAATTTGCCAAATTTTCCCACCTGCCAACATCTTAGACGTCTTAGCTGTGAGATGATAGCTCCGTGATCAGCTGTGAGTGCTTTCCGCAGAGAAGTTGGGGCCGAGCCTGGCCTCTCAGAATGTACATAGCCACAAACATATATAGCTGTTTACATCACACTGAGGATCTGGAGCTTTTGGCCAGGGTAGAGATTAAGTTCCGCATCAACAATTTCCATACGGTGTGCCACAGGGAAGCACATAGATGCAGGACACTGTCAATATACTCGGAGAAGGACTCAGCTCGCCAGGACAAAGCCGGAGGAGATCATCAGAGTCAACTTCTAAAGAAGGAATTATTTGGCCTGGCTTGTAAAGAGCAAGGGGAGGCAGCCAAGGGAAAGGATGATGGTGATGAGCAAAGTATCAGAGAGACTGAGAAAAAGGAGGAGGAGCACAGTGGTCTGTGGGTGATACAGAAAATTAATTTGCCTTAAGTTACAGAGTGCAGTGGGCAGAAATGGGAGGATCATCAGAAATAAGCCTTGGGGAGCAAAGTTCAGATCATAAAAGGTCTCCTAAGTCCTGGAGCCAATGAAAGGTGGACAGAATCCAGTAGCATAATCAGATTCATTTACAAAAGCATTTTTGTCTGCCGTGGAGAACTGGACTCCAAATAGTCAAAGCCAATGATAGGGAGAACATGTAAGAAACCAATTACAGTTACCTAGGTAAAATGATGAGGCGTCCTAATCTAGTGTCCGTGAGCCTGAAGAGGCATGGTTTGTTGTTGATCAAGGTTTCTGTCCTGCCCAGACCCACAGCTGTTCGGTCCCAAAGAAACACACAGAGATCTACATTAATTATAAACTGATTTGCCTATTTATTAGCTTAGGTTTCTTATTAACTCTTATGACATATATTAACCCATAGTTCTTGTCTGTGTTAGCCATGTGGCTTGGTACCTTTTTCAGCAAGGCAGTCACATCTTGCTTCCTCTTTGTCTGGATGAATCTTTCCTCTTCCCAGAATTCTCCTGTTCTCATTGCCCCACTTATACTTCCTGCCTGGTTGCCCCCGCCTATACTTCCTGCCTGGCTACTGGCCAATTAGTGTTTTATTAAAATTCAATTGACAGGGTACAGACCATTGTCTCACAGCAGGTGGTGTTCCTGGGCTTTCAAAGTTTCAGGTAAATGGGGCTGGCTGCTTGGAGAGGAGAGACTGGGAAATCTGCACTCTCAGATGTCTGACTGAGATGGTGACTAGGGAGATGGTGACGGCGTTCTTAGAAACAGGCTATCCAAATGACAATCAGTTTTGAGGTGGATTGACCTGAACTGTACAACATTAAGTGGCCGGGTTGACTCTGTCTGGAACTGAGGTTGATGGCCTGCTCCTGGATGCACATTTCTATGCTTGGTGACGCAATGAATGGTAAGTGATACAGAGGCATTACCAGAGGCACCAGAGTTTACTACAAAAGAAACCAGCAAAACAGGAGGGCCACAGGGTGTTCCAGAAATGAAGGGCATCTCTCTGAGAAAGGAAAAAGACAGGGGAGTCTGAAGTTCTTTGTTAAAAATACAAATTCTAGAGGAAAAAAATCCGCCTGAGTGAGGAGATCCAGACCCAGAAAGACAAATATGATATCTCCTTACTTATAAGTGGATATAAGACGTAAAATAAAGGATAACCAGGCTACAATTCGGAGACCCAGAGAGGCTAGGTCACAAGGAAGTCCCAAGGGGGGACACATGGATCTCCCTGGGAAGGGGAAATAGAGATCTCCTGGGTCGACTGGAGGAGAGTGGACATGGGAACTTGAGGGATTTGGTTGGGGGATGGGCAGAGGGGGCCAGCGCTGAGAGAGGTGACTGGAAAGGGGGGCTTTACGAAGTCAGGTAGAGGGCTGAGCAAAGGAAACTTTCAGAGATCTACAAGGATGGCGCCAGTTAAGACTCCTGGCAGTAGTGGGTGCATAGCCTGAACAGCCCATGCTCTGTGATTGGATTGGTGACTACCCTGCTTGTCATCAGCTAGCCTTCATCCAGTGACTGATGAAGGCAGATTTAGAGACATTGGGCCTCAGGGAGCCCTGCTGAGGAGACTGTAGGGAACAGGGGAGTCAGGAGTATCACAGGAAATCCCACAGAAACCACTAGCCTGGCTCATGGGAGCCCAGAGAGTCTGAACCAACAACCAGGGAGCCTGCATGGGGCTGACCTAGGCCCTGTGCATATATGTGACAGTTGTGCAGCTTGGTCTATATGTGGGACTCTCGGCAATGGGAGCAGGGGCTGTCCTTGGTGCTTTGACAGGCTCTTCCGTACCTTTTCCTCATCCTGGGTTGCCTTGCCCAGCCTGGATACAGGGCAGGGAGCTGGGGGTGCTTGGCCTAAGGCAGTTTGATATGCCATGTTTGCTGAAGCCCATGGGAGGCCTGCCCTGCCCCTGTCTGAGAGAGCTATTAGGGAGGAAGGGTGGTTTGAGGGAAGGAGGAGGAATCAAGATGGGAGGGAATGGGAGGCAAAGACAAGGATGGAAGGGAGGCTGTGGTCTGGATGTAAGATAAATTAACTAATTAATAATAGAAAAATAGAAAAGAACAAATTCTGGCAGAGTCTCACACACAAAGATTAAAAAATGGGAACAGAAGAGAATAAGGTCTCATTGTCACTCGTGACATGGAACTGAGGAGCAATAAGGAGTGGCTTGCTAGGATAACTTTGAATGTATAAATAAAATAGAAATTTGGTGGGCTAGTTGGAATGAAACAATTAAACACGTTTCCTATATTGATCTTTAATTGTGAGATAAGAAACAACTTTCAATTTTCGGTAGTGTGCAATCATAAACGTTGGTTTCTTCCCCTTAGGCCTGGGGGAGGAGGTAGCTTTATCTCCCACTACAGGTTGCTGTCAGGCCTTCCCTTGGAGTTTTCTTTCTCAGACTATCTATCTCGGAGCATATTTTTGTCGTAACAGTTGGCAACTCGGAGTGGCAGGAGAGACTTTTGATTCAACAAAAACCCACAGCCTAGAAGAGGCAGTATTGCTTGTGCCCACATTCTGTTAGCTTTTAAAACAATGTGGCCAGGCCCCATGTCATTGAGAAAGGAATTGGGGCAGTAGAAGGATGGTTACTTTTGCTAAACAATAGTATAATTACACAACAACAGGATAGAAAAATGCCATCAGACTTGACCTATGAGCTATATAGCTTTGGGAGCCTCTTGTTTCCCAACCAGAGTGATCAATGCACTTTATATCAAACAGAATCACAATCTCAACCAAGGGACATTGCTTTCTGCTCCAAGCTTCAGTTGGTCTCCACAGGCATGGCTGCCTAATAGGCTGGTCCTTGGGTTGACTGGTCAGAATAGAGCCTGCAGATTAAGATTTCAGAGCATTTTGTGTTCATGATTACTTATGTTTGGTCTCGCAGAACAATATGAGTCTATGTCCCTAGGCTCTACTTGTGGTTGTGCTGTGTCTTGTCCCCATACTACTAGCAGTGATAGCAACTAAAATCATAAAAAGGATATGTAGTTTGAAGGGCTTCTTCCCAAATTCCCAGCACATTTAGTGCAACTGAAGCAAGTCTTTGTGCTAATTATTGTACCAATACTGTATCTTAATAATTCCTGTGAGCCCCACAGAAGCTATGCAGTCCCTACTATCCACAAGTATTACATATCTGAGAACTGAGGACCTCCTCAAACTATAGAGCCTCCAGATAATAAACTAATGATGATGTAAGAGCAAGAAATGTATATCTGAATCAAAGATATATGACTAAGATACATCAAACCAATACACATATTTTCAAGACCAAATAATCTCATGGTACTAGAGTATAGTGTGCTTGGGCATAAGTGAATATACCATGACTCATGAGACAGTTTATAATATGGCAGCAGCGACATGGTCACTTCATGCCTCAGGGGCTCTCACATCCTGTTGCTGCATCGTTCCCGAATTTCACTCAGCATTTTTTTATCATTCCATTCTGGACTTCAGTGCTCTTGTAATAAGTAGTGACCTGGGGAGGATGCAGACACTGAAGAAAGTGTTATGCCCAAATCCGCAAAGTCCCCCAAAAGCCAACAAGGAGACCGAGTCCCATATGTAAAAGCAAAGAGCCTTTATTTTGTCCAAGTTTGCAAACTTGGTCTCTCCACATGTCCAGCGTATTGGAATAAACGGAGAGCCCTGAGCTCAGTTAGAGTTGGGTTTTTATAGTAGTAAAGGTGGGGGTGAGGGGTTTCTGAGGTTCAAGACCCCTGATTGGCTGACATTTGTCTAGGGATGCCCTGGTTAGTGTGCTGGCAGGTGATCCTATCTACAACAGTTGGAACGTTAGGCATTTTCTTTGGATGGTCTGTTCTTGGGTGGTGCTCAGGTAATCTCAGTTTGTGGTTCTTCCTGCAACCGGGTATTGTTTCAGGGTAAACTACTGAGACCCAGGCCTCCATTAAACTTATCGATGGCTGAGTCCTACTCTGGCAGGTGATAATGGTTGGAAGTAAAGAACTTCCATTGGGTTATCTGTTCATATTTAGCTTATCACAGCCAGCTCCTACAGAAAGATGTACCTTTCCAAGCATCCATAGCTCCTCACATGATCACTTAGCCATCTTGGTACTAAATTCTCCTGAGGACCAGTGTCCCACTTCATCATTTTCTGAATGTTAAAGGGGATATTTGAGAGAAGATAATAATAACAAAACAAGTAAAAAGGCATGAAGCCTGGGCAAGACTAGACTTTGAGTAGTCCTTTACAAATGCCGCTGAGACCCTTACATATTAGAGGTCACGGGGTTATCCTTGAGGAATTTGATCCAACCTGTGAGCATATACATACCTTGTGCATATTAGGCAACAGATTGGAGGTTACATCACTACCATATCATGGGGAAAAGGCTCTGATGAAGGCAGTTTCAGTTCTTCTATTGGGAAGAAGGAATGAGCTAGGGACCATGACACAAGCCTTGTGTAAACAAACAAAGATGCAGACTTAGAAAGCTGGTGCAGGAAGGGACTGAAGAAGTAATGGAAACCTGAAGGATGGACAGAAGGTGGACAAATGGAGTTCGATCTATCTTAGAGCAAATGCCCTTTCACTCTGCCCCTTAATCCTGGGTAAAGTGGCTTTTTTGCATCTAATGTAGGATGTGTCATTGGAGAAACAGGCTTTGGAAATTTACCTTTAGTCTATTTTATTGGCTACAAACAGATTTATCAGTTAAAAAACAAATCCTCATAAACCATACCTTGTATTCACATACAGATAGTTATCCATAAAGCCTAGAAATACAAATGTCTTATATTTTAATCAAGATGTCTCTTTTGATATATTGATGGTTTTAGACTAAGAGCCAAATAATGCCCAAGAGTTTAACACATATTAATTTACTTAGGTGTTTTGGCTAGTATTTTTCTTATTCTCATTCCTAACTACTGAGCTTACCTACACATTTGCGTACACATGCACATTTCTACAGCTGGTAGCATGGCTATTAGGACCCTGGCGAATGAGCACAAGAACACAGAGAAGTGCACCTGGAATGTGACCAGGGCCATCCAAGTGACAACAGATGAAGTGGCTGCTCCTCTGACCCTCAATGAACAGCTCTGCTTCACTACTTCAGAAATGGCATGGAGAGTTTTAGTCTCCTTTTCTGTGAGTCTCATTTCCTGTAGGATTGACACCGGTGTCAGCCGGCACCCTTCCCCCTGCATCTGGAAAAATACTTTTTCAGAAGTGGTCTTCTATGGAAATTTTAAAGCCTTTGAAAAGCTCGTTGCAGCATTTGTAGGAACTAGTACAGAGGACAAAGGAAAATACTTCATTGCTTCTCCCAGCAGAAATGTTTACTGTGCCATGGATTACAAACACCAGGCCTGGAGAAATGGCTCAGCTCTAAAAGGTTAAGGCTCACAACCAAAAAGATAAAACACACTCCATACAGAGATTGGACTCTCTCTGATAGAGCAACTAGAAGTCACCTGAGAGTTATTAGCAATGTCTTTTAAAGAGATTTATCTGAGATTTCTCGGACACATACAAGTAAAATTATTGGATTTTCCACAGAACCTATCCAAAGCCAAGGGCAGCTATGTCATTTCCATGATTTTCCCACCATTGATGGAAAATCCCTGTCAACTGAGCCAGAGTCTACAGACTGTGAGCAAATGTCTGTTTCCTTGCCACAACTGAGTGTGTGACACTCTTTTCAATTGGTGAAATCACCATGAAAGGTCAGGAGATTCAAGTTACAGGCACGACAGGATCCAATTGCTTCTCAAGTATTGCATCCGGAGGGTAGATATTTCCTGAATGTAACACGAAATAAGAATTTGTATTTTCAGAGTTTTGAGTCAAACCCAGCCCATTTTTTAGATGATTTTCCCTTGTGGGGATATACTTTAAAACAATGAAGAAAGATAAATATGGAAATGACTGAGATGTGAGGATAATGCCCAGCATCGCTGTGATGAACAACTCATCCATCTTTATATTAGGCACACTTTGAGAAGAATAGTTTGGAATGTAAAATAAATATCTTTCATATTTGATAGCCTGTTCTTTTGCATGTGTATATTAACTAATTGTTGCCTAAAGTGACATAAAAGCTGTTTTTTGTTTTGTTTCGGTTTGGTTTTTTTTGTCTTCTCCAGACAAAGGGGAAAGCATTTCCTGAGTGTTTCATTACAAAATAAATATAGGAAAGAGATTGTTTGCATATAGATTGAGATAAAATGCATGACATCAGCAAACATCGTCTGCAAATGAAAAATGTTGAGTTTAGATAGTTATTTTTAGTTTCATTGTTAATTAAAAAATGAATTCATAAATTATGGAAGAATAAATAAAAACAAAATCATCTTGCCTGTATTTCTATCACACTAACACAATTTTGCTTCCCATTCTCCAAAGCCTTTTGAACATTATTCTGTATCTATAAATTACAGTTTGTGAATCTTAGATATGCAAACAAGTTTTTTTCTCTGTTCAAAACCTTTTTATTATTTTACTCAGTAGTTTCTTTGGAATATTTGTTACAGTTTTGGCCTAACTCCATAGTATACATTACAGCAGTAGATGCAAAGACATCTTGGTCTTTATAAATCAAAGTGAATACACAGAGCTTTGTAATTTTAAAGAATTACTGTATGCCCCCCCCATGAGTTTCTTATCCTTCTAACTGGAAAAGTACCTGTCTCTCAATGTGGTTTGGTTAAATTGTTCTACTGGTTTGTACCTCTCTCTTCTCGTATGTAAAAGTAGGCAACATACAAAACATATCATGGATGACTATGATGGTGTCAATACCATTTTAATCTCAAACTTCCTCTAATATTATAAAAAGGCTGATGTGAAGCAACTCAGATTTATTGACAAATGATGTTATAATTGTAAACGTGCCTTTTCAAGATATTTAGTATCAGTTTATTAGAAATCTATCTCTTACTCTGCCATTCAACAAAACTCAATTATTCTGGCCTGCTGTGCATAGAAATAATTGTCTTTTAAAGCCCCTCTTGACACATTATATACATCTTCATACGTGTATATAATGTACTATGTACGTATTCAACACTGTTTCTCTCATTTTCCTGTCTCCTACTGTGTATTGTTTAATAGCCACCTTCTTGTCTTTTCCTAAAGTCTACATTGTGTATATGAAAGAAAACATGTGATTTATTTTCTGAGTGCAACTTACCTCACTTAGCATAATAATCAGGAGTTTTGTCCATTTTTCTGAAAATGACCATGATTACTTTCCAATTTTGGCTGAACAAAGCATTGCCTAAATACCACATCTCCTTTATCCCTAGTCAGTTGAAGGGTCTCTAGGATGATTCTATATCTTGTCTATTATGATTCATGTTGGAGTAAACATGAATGTAAATGGATCTTTGTATCATTCTGATTTACAATCATTCAGGTATATACCCAGGACTCATATGATTGGACCATATGATAGTTCTGGTATTCATTCTTTGAGAGGCCTCTATACTGACTTTCATGTGGCTGGACCAGTTTACATTCCGATCAGCAATGTGTAAGTGTTCCTTTTCCCCAGCATCCTTGCCAGCTGTTGTTCTTTGTCTTGATGACAGCTACTAATTGGTGCGAGGTAGGACGTCAACATAGTTTAGATTAGCCTGCTAGCTCGGTCCAGTGCTTCGCTGTAGATCTCTGTATCTGCTTCCATCAGTTGCTGAATGAAGGTTCTACAATGACATTTAAGGTAGTCATCAGTCTGATTACAGGGGAAGGCCAGTTTAGGCGTCCTCTCCACTGTTGCTTAGGGTCTTAGCTGGGGTCATCCTTTTGGATTCCTGGAAATTTCCTTAGTGCCAGGTTTCTCACTAGCCCTTCAATGGCTCCCTCAATCAAGATATCTCTTTCCTTTCTCTCCCTCATTGTCCTTCCCACTTCTTGAGCATCCCACTCCCTTATATTCTCTGGTGCAAGAGAGGGAGGTGTGATAATATGAGCAAAGGAGTCAAGACAATGATGGTGATACCCACAGAAACAGCTGAGCTGAGCTAGTGAGAGCTCACTAACTCTGGACTGATAGCAAGGGAACCTGTATAGGGACCAAATTGGGCCCACAGAAGGTAGAGACAGTTGTGAGGCTTGGGCAGTCTGTGGGGCCATTGGCAGTGGGACCAGGATTTATCCCTAGTGCTTGAACTGGTGTCTTGGAGCACATTCTCTTTGGAGGGGTACCTTGCTCAGTCTAGATATGGGATGGGGGAGCTGCTTGGTCTTGCCTCAAAGTGAAGTGTCAGACTTTATTGACTCCCCATGGGAAGCCTTACCCTTTCTGAGGAGTAGATGGCAAGGGGCAGGGATATGTGGGATGGGGTGGGGTGGGGATGGGGGGGGCTGAGGTGGGGGTGAAGGGTGGACCAGGAGGAGGGAGGGAGTAGGAGAGGGGATAGCTGTATAAAATGAGAAAAGATTGTATTAAAAAATTCTTTATAAAAAAGAAAAGAAAAAAATAAAATAAATAAAATTTTGATTAGCATTTCCCCAAGGTCTAAAGATGTAGGGAATTTCTCATCTATTTACTGTATATCTGCACTTAAAAGACTTGCCCTTAAAGGCGGTAAGATTGGTGACAAACAAAAGTCTGAACATTGTTTCATCTTCCTGACTCCCAAGACGCTGAGATCACACAGCACAGGCACGTATGTCCTCTGAGGAGTGACCGAGTCAACTGTTTTGACAAAGGGCCTGTGATGATTTAAACGTAGGATGAACAGTTTATCACAGTCCAGCCTGCCTCTAGCTCTGAGAATATTAAGCATCTTGACCTCAGGGGACCTGTGTGAAAAAAATTAAGGGAAATGCTTTGGGCAGCTTTAGGGTTTTTCATTTCCTCCCAGCAATGCACTGCCCACTCTTGTCTCCCAAAATCTCCATGTGTGCCTTTCTGTAGTCTTCCTGCAGCTTCACCTCCTGCGTCTGGAAAGCTAGGTTCTCACACAAGGAACAGAGATGTTTTAAGTCATTTTTGCATATAAAAGCCGAGGCAGCCAGAGAGAATTTATCTCCATCTGCCTGTGCCCTTTGTTAGACCACTTTGCCTGTAATTTCCAGTGTCTTGACTGTGTAAAAATATAAAATGGTATAGGCCTAAAATATATGTCCTAATAGAAAAGACTATCAAGGAAGCCTGCTAGTCCCTGCCTAGAGTGACTAAGTAGAGCAATGTGCTAGCTGATTTCGATAATGGGCTGAAAAAGTTAGCTAGTCTTCCTCCCCCAAACTGAAGAAGGCAGATAACAACGTGCCTATGTGCATCGTTGGCCTTATCTACTGCAGAGTGGGAATGCAGTTTCTCTATAAAGGACCTTCTAAAACCCTCCATTGATTGAGCTCCCAAAGTCCAGTTGAAGAGTGGGAGGAGTGAGAATATGAGCAAAGAGGTCAAGACCATGACGGGGACACCCACTGAAACAGTTTTCCTGAGCTAAAGGGAGCTCACCAACTCCAGCCAGACAGGGAAGGAACAAGCATAGGTCCAAACTAGACCCTCTGAATGTGGGTGACAGTTGCATGGCTGGGGAAGACTCAGGGGCCACTGGCTGTGGCACCAGGATTTATTCCTACTGCATGTACTGGCTTTTTGGAACCTATTCTCTTTGGATGGATACCTTGCTCACCCTAGATATAGTAGGTAAGGCCTTAGACCTTCCCCAAATCAATGAGCCTTACCCAATCTGGGGAATGGATGGGGGGGAGTAAGTAGTTGGAATGGGGGGAGGGGAGGGAGGGGAGGGAGTGGGAACTTGGATTGGTATGTATAATGAAAAATAAAAATATAATAAGATAAAATAAAACTCTCCCTTGACAGGGTGTCGCCTTTCTTCCCATGGGTGTCATCAAGCCTGGGGCAGGGGTATCCCAAACTAGGCAGTATCAGAAGCATCGCCTGTGGTTCAGCTGTGGACCGCTGTGCAGAAGCAGCTGGTATGTGGACTGGGAATGTCACCAGCTACTCTATCTCAAGTTATCAGTATGAGGTGACAGCTGAAAGAGGTGATAAATGCCTTTGTACTGAGGCCACCACCAGTGTCTCTTGAGTGACCACAGTCTAGCGCCCAGCACAGACTTGAAAACACTCCACTGAGGCAGGAAAACAGGACTTGGATCTGGCAGAAGCTGAGCCAAAATGTGTTTAAGAATGGATTTTCTCATTTTTCCACTCTTGTCCAGGTATAAGGTAGCTGAAATTTCCATGCTGCCGAAGAAGTCAGGTGTCCTGTACTTAAAATGATATGTTTGCCTCAGTTCGGCTCTGTGCCAAGTTGACAACAGTAATCAACTGAATTTGATAATGGTCCCCCTGACCCCAACCCCTGTGAGTAACATCAATGCAGTTGGGCCATTGTTGACTTAGTAACAGGCTTCTTTAAACCATCACCTAGCACAGCCTCTTTCACTTCAATGTGGGCCAAGAAGGTTTCCTGAGCACAACAAAAATAACTCCTCGCTTTAAACCCGCCTTTTGTTACCCCTGTATGATATTCTCATCTACAAATATGCTGCGCTACATTCATAACTACACTAGACACAGCGTTCACAAGCCCAAAGATACAGACTGACTGTGTTTGAATTGTTTGTATCGTCCCTGTCCTCGGTTCAAACCCTGAGCACAGCTGCAGTAACTTTCTCTAAAATACTGAAATGATCACTATAGCATAAAGAAATATTTCATGTTCTAAGGCTTAAGAATTTTAATGGAAATATTTTTAAAGGATTTGATTTTGGTAATCATAGACGTATATGTCATTTTAAAAATTCATTTTGTAGCCGGGCGGTGGTGGCGCATGCCTTGAATTTCAGCACTCAGGAGGCAGAGGCAGGCAGATCTCTGTGAGTTTGAGTTTGAGGCCAGCCTGGTCTACAAGAACTAGTTCCAGGACAGGCTCCAAAGCTACAGAGAAACCCTGTCTCTAAAAAACAAAAACAAAAACAAAAAAAATCATTTTGTAGTCACACTGATTCTATTATCAGCAGTTTGCCTTTGGATGTCAGAGCCCCCCAAAAACCAAAGTGATACACACTAATAATATGGAAATTTAAATGATTATACTTATATATCTCTTATCAGATATTTAGTATTTTTCTCCTTTTTCTTGTTTTTATTTATTTAGATTTTGGTAGTTTTTTTTGTTGTTGTTCGGTAGGGTTTGGAGTTATAGCTATTGATTGAACCCAGGGACTCATGTATACTATGCTCTACCACTGAGCCGATCCCCCAGACCAAGTCTCAAAATGTTTTAAATCTTCTAAGAGACTCTCACTTTTCTCTGCCACTCTCCTTTGAACAATGTCATAGCTCCACTTAGCAAAATAAAAGTCAAAATCACACCAAAATATCTGGCTCCCAATCTGGCCTCCCCATTTCACAATAGGCTTCTTCCTTCTTATTAGTTGAGGGAAGACAAAAAGAGGCAAAAAGCTTGTTTACTGGCCAAGAACAAATGAAAGAAATCTGCCCTTTCTTCTTCGCTTGCTGTAAATTCATTTTACATACCAACCACAGTTCCCCCTCTCTCCCCTCCTCCAGCCCTCCCTACTCTGCCCCCCCCCACATCCAGTCCTCAGGAAGGGTAAGGCCTCCCATGGGGAGTCAACAAAGCCCCTCCCCCTTGCATCAAGACTGAGTTAGGTATCCCACCACAGGGAATCCTTTCCAAAAAGCCAGTTCATGCACCTGGGATAAATCCTGATCCCATTGCCAGGGGTCCCACAGACAGACCAGGCTACACAACTGTCACCCACATGCAGAGGGCCTACTTGTGTCCCATACAGGCTCTCCAGCTGTAGATCCGTCGAGAGTCCTTGAACTCCTGCGAGCTCAGGTCAGCTGTCTGTGTGTCTGTCCCCATCATGATCTTGACCCCTTTGCTCATATAATCACTCCCTTCAGCTGGACTCCCCGAACTCGGCTCAGTCCTTGGCTGTGGATCTCTGCATCAGCTTCCATCAGTTACTGGATGAAGGGTCTTTAATGACAGTTAAGGTATTCACCAATCTGATTATAGGGGAAGGCCAGTTCAGGCGCCCTCTCTACTATTGCTAGCAGTCTTGTGGATTCTTTGGAATTTCCCTAGTACCAGGTTTCTCCCTAACCCCATAAATGGCTCCTCCTCTATCAAGATATCTTTCATTGCTCTCTCACTCTGTCCCTCCCCCAACTTGACCATCCTGGTACCTCATCTTCTCATCCCCTATTCCCTCCCCTCTACAGCACCTCCCCACCCCCAGTTTAACCAGAAGTTCTCATCTATTTCCCCTTCCCAAGGTTATCCATGTGTCCCTCTTAGGGTCCTCCTTGTTACCTAGCTTCTCTGAGTCTGTGGATTGTAGCCTGGTTGTCCTTTGCTTTATATCTAATATCCACTTATGAGTGAGGACATACCATGTTTGTCTTTCTGGGTCTGGGTTACCTCACTCAGGATGTTTTTTCTTTCTAGTTCCCTCCATTTGCCTGCAGATTTCATGATGAGATGGACTGGCAATTTAAGAACCACACTCACTTACCTGGATTCAGTACTGTTGATCAATAAACAACTCCATGAAAATAGCCCATTGTATTTTATTCACAACAAATAATACAGGATTTATATAAACAGTCTCCTTACCATACTACATGGGTATTATGCCTTACCACAGGGCTCCCTCGCCCCTTGTTTATTATAAACTCCCAAAGTAAATACTTCCTCTTTTGTTTGTATTAGCCATAGTGACCCATAAGCATTCAGACTGTTGTTTCACTTAGTCCAATCTCATCAGATCTTCCCGCTGCATTTAAGAAAGGCCTGAGGCTAAGCCACCCAATTACATCTAATCACAACTGGCCCTGTGTTGGATTTTAGGGAGAATAAAAGAAAATGAGATACTAATCTAGCTACTGCACAGGCACCTCCATGAAGGCAGAAAGACTCCAGTTACCAATCCCCAAATTGTTTTCTTTGAATTGGCAATCGGTAGCTGACCTCGCCTACCATAGTAAATTTAATCTTGTTTGGAAAATGCTGTGTGTGTGTTTCTGACCACTACTGGTAAGAGCCTCTGAGTGAATTCTTGCTAACATCAATATATTCATTGTGTAGTGGGAGAGCATAGTCACCAGGAGTTAAGCAGACCCTCTTCAAACATCATTTTGAAGCCATAAAATAAGGAATAGTCCCAAGTACCTCACAAAGGAAGTTCTGGTAAAGTGCCAAATGGGTAGGAGGTGTGCAATAAATTTTTCTCTTCCGCCTCCTCTAGTTAAACCCAACCAAGTTGCTCATTCAATTCGGTTACTAGTTACTCAATCTAGTTACTCAGATTTTTGGCTAATGATTAGTGAGACAGTATTAACAAGGGATGTTTCAAATCAAAATCCAGTCTCCTGAGAGGAGACACCAATTTTGTCAGAGTTCATTCTCTGACTCAAAACTTTTCTCCTGGAAAGCCTGAAATGTTAGCAATTACAAATTCATCCCACTGTGCTGCATTCTTGCTTTTCATTATATCTGCCATTAAAGCACAAAATGTTAAGAGAGTAGATAAACATGAGCTCGCTGTCGCATTAGTCACTCCCCTCGAATGAGTCTCTTACAGATTAAAATAGTCATCCGTGTTTTAGACAGCGATGAGGAGAAGCTGATAACACAGCTGCTCCCCCAAACCCAAATTATTTTCTTTGGCTGTCAAAGAATTTGCCAGGCAATGTGTTTGGAATTTTGAATGAAACCACCACTCAACACAGAAAATTCTCATCATTGCTTCACAAATGGGAAACGCTGGCCATGTTGGTCTGTTATAGCTGAGAGAGTGGACCAAATATCAGCTGCCTTGATTGAGCTTTGTATTTCCAGTGTCTCCCAGAGCCATCAGGCCTGATCATTCTGACACAAAAGACAAATATAAATCAGTGTCTATTGTCATTTTGAACCTGAATTCTCCACATACACACTCTGTCTGCCTCATCCCTCTGCTGTACTGGCATTACTTCTGATAGAGCCTGGAGAGGGGGTGCAGGAAGAACGCATACTCCTAAGGCACGGCCATCCTAACAATCCTCAAAGACACTATATGGGGGATGTGATGTTTTCTCAATTTTTGATTGGCAGGTATAAACCAGGACACACTGAGAAGGTTATCTGAAACCTTCATCAAATGGCTCTTTACTTTACAACCAATGGCCTGGAGCTTCCTAGCTCATACCACCATGGGTTATCCAGGGTCCAGCGAGGGCCATAGGCAACTTACATGGGAGATGCCTGGATAACTTAGAGTCAGGGTGATGGGGCTTAGGGGATTGGATGAGGACATGTCTATCAAACCATCTATCTAGGCAGTTCCAGATAAAGAAGGTCATCTCTCTGATGTCACAGATGACTGTGATGCAACACATGACTGTGCCACAAATTCTAATTGTCTTCATAATAAAAACCCCAAGTCAGATATCAGGGTAAATGTTAAAAGATCAGAGAGACAATGGTGCAAGCCACAGCCACCTCTTACTTCACCTACTTCTCAGCTGAAAACGGGTGCCCTATCTCTACAAGTCCTCAGACTGAATGCCTTGAGCTCCTGTCTCCTCCCATCTTACAATCCTCTCTCTCTGCCCAGCCATATCCTTTCCAGTCCCCACCTTCCTAGTGCTGGAATTAAAGGCGTGTGACTCCCAAATACTGAGATTGACGGTGTGCGTCATCACCACCTACCTAGACTGGATCAGTCTCAAGTAGCGTAGGGTGGCCTTAAATTCACAGAGATCTGTCTGCCTCTGCCTACCGAGTAGTGTGTGCCACTACTGCCCTGCCTCTATAGCTAACCACTAGCTCGCTCCACACTCTGCTCCTGAGGCAAGCTCTATTTGTCATAGCACAAACAAAATATCACCACTCTTGGTCAATATCCCATAGAGCTTCCATTCATTGCAGATTCCCTTGTGTTTTTCCTGTATCTCTAGGCCAAGGGTGAGAAGCTGAGCTACACCTAATCTTTTGTCCAAGTAAAACTGAAGGTTATTAAAAACATTCATCGCTCAGCCATAGAAAGATAAGTTGGTTAACTGTCTTGCACGGTGACTCTTGGTGAAAATCTTCACAATATTCTGTGCTTTTTTGTTAGACTTTTAAGGTCACCCAAAAGGCAAGTGCATAGAAAGTAACTGTTTTGAATTTTGTAACTTTTGATCAATGTTTGTCATTTCCTACCAGTATCTAAAATGTCCTGGGTTTCTTGAACAGCCTTCAGTGATAGCTAAATTTGAAATATTAGTATCTAGTAGATGTAAGCCCTCAAGAAAATTCCTTGAAACTCTTAATGAAAGTCCCAGATCCCACTTTTAATTTTTTTCTAAACTGCCCCTGGTCCTCAGTCTTAGAGATACACAGGAAAAATTTCTTCTAGAAGAATGTGATTTCTTAAGGCAGAAGCATCACACTATAGCAGTGATGTATTTTATTTATTTCAGAATACTTTCTATGAAGTAAATTAAATCCACTTCAGTCATTTCTCCTCCCTCCCTCCCTTCTTTCCTTCCTTCTTTTACATGTCAAGCAAAAATTGAATACTAGCATTTGCAGAAACATTATCTGAAATCAGGGACATATTGCCTACAGATATAAACTACTTTACTACCCCTAGGGTAGTAGAGCCCATGGTGACCTCTCCTTGCCCCTGCTGAGCTCATGAAGAGAGTGACTCACAGTCCTTCAGTGGAATGCACCTGTGAGCCTGCAGCCAAAGTGCCTTCAGCTCCCATTGAGTAAGGAGAGCCACTCAGGCATTGAAATCTGACCTCACAATCTACCTGTGCTGTGCCCAGCCCTTTTTCAGAAAGACGAGAGCCCATTTGCGTCACCAAAGCCAGAGTATTTCCATTATATAGTAGATTTGTTAAGAAGAACGACAAAAAAGAAAAAAACATTGACTATCCCAACTTCTGCTGAATAGCTTGTGTCATTCACAAACAACACACTCCCTTTGTCTTCAGAGAGCAAAGTTCATTACAAAGAAAACTATTGACAATGTCCATTGAGCAGCTGAGCAGAATGGGAGTGAGTTTTCAACGCTGGCAGCCTATTTGCGCTGTTCCAACTTTGCTTTGTGTTTCCTTTTCTCTTAATGCAGTAGGAACATAGCCCTCCTTCAGAACTGCATCCCTGAGACTGAGTGATGATGGGTGATCATCTGCTGTACTGGTCCTTTCCTATGGACTCAGTCTTCAGGGCCACCCACCAGATTTAGGCTTCGTAGTTCACAAGCCAGTTGATAAATATTTTAAAGGAGAATTTACTAAAAAACCTCTTTTTATTTTCCTGTGTAATATCCCAGACATGATTACTTGATACTTTGATCTTGCAATATCATGTGTTCAGTTATAAGAAACAGAAAGAGGAAGAGTGGCAGGGGATGTAGAGAAGGACAGAGGGAAGGAGAAAAGGAGGAAAGAAGGAAGGAGGGAAGGAAGCAAGTGGAGGAAAGAAGGGAGCAAGGGAGGAGGGAATGAAAGAATGAGGGAGGGAGGAAGGAAGGAAGGGAGGAAGGGCCGGCGGGCTACGGTTGTGGTTACAGGAATTCATGATTGTGATTCCAGCTATTTGACTGAGGTCTTGTGGGTACCCTAAGTTTGAGGACAGCTTAGGCTACAGAATAGCATATGAACAAACAAACATGAAACAACAAAACATTCTTAAGGACAACAGCATCTTCTAACTCTCAGAAATAGCAGCTATGGCTGAACATTTTCTTTAAATTATCCATATTACAAAGGCAAACCCGCACTCAGTGGATACATTACTCTACCTCATTCGCAAAGGTAACTCAAGGGTGTTGAAATGGCAAGGACACGCTACCTGGAAACAGTCTACATGTCTCCTTACCTGTAACACCTCATACCAGAGTTACCCTCCCTTACCCACCCTCGTGAATCTTGCTATCCTTAGCAGCCACCTTGGCTCTCAGGCGCTGTGCCTGCAGCCCATGATCTTTCCATTGGCCTGTTATAGTGTTTGAATACTGGGGAGGGATGAATTCAGCAGTTCCAAAATTATACAAAGAAAACTGCGAAACTGGCATGGAAGTTTCATTAAGTGTTCAAAGCATAACATTCTGTCGACTTCAATAATTGAAAGTGAGTATTCATAAAAATTTTATGATTTACTTTTGAATAAAAACCTGGGGGATGATGACTTTTTCATTTCACAAATATTCCCAGAAATGCCAGAGGACTGAACAGGAGCCAGGACTGCCCTTAGTTATATGTATCCAGTAGTAGCCACAGGATTTAAAAACAAAATTAAACAGTCTCTTTCCATATTACTTTCTTACAGCAAAAACAATGTATAATGGGGGAGAATGTGGCTATTTTAATCTGTGGGGAACAACAGGACACAAAGGTGTCAAAACCTGAACTTCTCATTTGTAAATTGCAATTAAAACTGCTTCTACTATATGTCTTTAAAATGACTGTACTTTGATAATAATTTGCAGTTACCCTAAGGTGATCCTTCAGAAAAAGGTTAATGAACCATTCTCTGAGAAGCCTCTGGGTCAATAAAGGAAGTAGTTTCGGTCCTGGAGGAATCCGACTTGCTGCAGAAATGTCAGCTAAAAGGGAGATTTGAATTCCACAGGCTGGGTGGGAGGATGCCTTCATACAAGCTCTCCATATGGAATAACACTCTGCCCTGAAAATAGCACTTGGCTTTGTTTCTTCTTTTAGCTTTCCACGAAGAAACTGTGCCAAGTGCCACATTTGAGCTTCAGCTTTCCTGCAGACATAGCAGAGAAGGCAGCTTCTAGAAGAAGGCCGCAGACACACCAGAGCCATTTGTCTGAAGCCTGTGGTCCTGTGTTGTTTGTGGTTTTTCAGAGTCCACTGAACACTCGGAATGAACAGTCTGCCTTTCTTTCCAGAAGAGTACAGAATGATAGACAAGGTCAGGTTAAATAGTGTCTACGTTGGCGTTTGCAGCCCCTTTCCCAAAGCTATTCTGAACAAATAAACAACTAAGCAAACTGTGAACATGCTAGACTTGTGGACAGTGCTGAGAAACAGAATAAAGTTAGCCATTTTAAGGGAAGAATCAACATAAAACATCTTTTTGAAAAAGTTGGTACTGAATACCACAATCTTTCCTATATATACTTTCTCATATGACAATACTTGTAAATTTCAATTTCTGTGATGGAAATAATTAATTTTTAATGATTTCAATATCAAGCACACCAGAGAAAACTAGGGCAGGGATCCTGACTCGTCTAGCATACCATTTTTACCTGAGACTGGCTCACTTTCAGAGTCAGTATTTCCAAATAGTGGGTTATTTCTTCTTATACTTTGCTCATTATAAACTACATGGACTAAAATTAAGAATTATAAAGTTAAAATTACTTTTTCATTGAGATGCTGCATCCTGTGATATTTGTGTATTTATACTGAGATTCAAGTTTTCCCCAGGTTGTACATGGCCTTGGTAACTGAGTCTAAGTTTCCATGTGAGACCTTGAGTGTGCCCCTTAACATTGTCTAGACTTCAGCTGTCTCAGTGATTTGGTAGGAGAAATACCGGTGCCAAGATTATTGGTCTGCCGAAAATGTCAGTCAAGAGATTGAGCCTAGCCAGTGTCTTGCCCTGAGCCTGGTCAGCATAGGATGAGCAGGGTTCCTCTGTGGTCTTTGGCTTCCTTTCTCTAGAATGACAAGGCTCACATTCTGTCCTGGTTCTTCCATTCACCTCTCTGGGGAAGTACTGCTGGCCCCTTATTTAATGAGCATGTCTACAGTGTTCTCTGGAAGTTGATAGAAATGCAGGCATGCTAATCCATGAAGAACACTTCATTATTAGTGGCTCGAAGTAGGATCAGAGAGCACTGACTGGGATACAGGCTTTTCACCATGGAGACAGAGGCACCGTTCATAAGTGAATACATGCCTGATTGGGACATAGTCTCCCACATATACTCAGTCCCTTCTCCATTGTCCTTCAAGCTGTAGGGAAGCACTTGCTGAAAAAAGCATTCTGTTGAGTTGAGCTTCCAAAAGGTCCCTATTACTGTCTTGGATGAATGGCACATTACAGAATGGCTTCCCCAGGTTAAAGCTATCTCTCCTAAATGCTAGTCAAGTACCTTTCCTTTCTAAAGAGTGATGCTGCATCAGCTAGATGACCCTCGGACCCTGCCCTGCACATTGCTATTGCTTCGAGTGGATGTTTTCTATCATAAGGATGTTGCAGGGTCCCTGTTTTGGCACACACACACACACACACACACACACACACACAAAGGTGGCTGGAGCAAATTTTAGGAACAGAAGTTTATGAAAAGGAAGATAAGAAGACTCAGTTTCAGAAGCTTAGTTCTAGCCATGAAGCAAATGCTACGAAAATACAAAGGAAGGAAATCATCTCAAAGAGCAGATGTTGTACGTCAAAGAAAACACATTGAAATGTGTGGCCAGGGATGAGCTGACCATACTAATGCACCACTTCCCTTAGCAAGAGCGGGGAGATGTTATCAAGATGTGTCAAAGGCTTCTCCACCACTGGTGACCAAGGGTTTGTTCTGTTGTCAAATAAACAACCTGAGAACCAGGCACTGGAGTAGTCGTAGTGTCTCCAGCACTCGGATTCTAACTTCAGTAGTAGTTACTCTGAACACAAAAGTGAAGAAACAAAGCCTGCTTTCAGGACACTCCCAACATAATGGGGATCTAAGCATCTCCTTGGGACAGATCCTGTTAGCCTGAGTTCCTTAGTTCCCAACGAGTGACTAGGTCAAATGAAGATAATGTAGTGATTCTGAAGAGGAGAAGCACTCCGGAAGGAGTGTAGCACTGCTATCTGGGGGAGGAGAGTCCAGAGTTAATTCCTGAGGAAGAAGAGAGGTAAAAGCCAGAGGAGTAACCCTGCCAGAGAAGGGCAAATGCACATCTGAAGGGAAGGGTGGGGTAGGGGCCGGCCAGCTTGTGCATCAACCTGACAGAATCTGAGAGGTAGCTATTTTCCGGAAACATCCATTCAAAATTTATGTCCAGGGTGATGCTGAATAACGGTGGCCACATAGTAGAAGTTTTAATTTCCTGCACAAAGGGGGATGGAAGGTACTTTGTGAGAAATACTGCATTTTTTTTAAATCAGAAAATGTAATGTATTGTCCGTGTCTTTGAAAGATAACTCAATTTGGGAAATAATTTTGCTGTAGAAAAGGGAAGATGGGAATACTAAATATGATGAATTCTATAAAGGTAATCAGAACTTTGGGAATAAACTAAGATAAAAACATAATATAATGATTTTAATCCAAACACTAATACAATATTTGTGTGAAATAGCAGCATGCACTTTTAAGTTTTATACCTGCTTTCCTCGAAATCACATTGGTTCTTCTTTCCAAGAACATTTTTAATAGCAAATATTGTTCTACTGAGTGCATAATATACATCAAGTAGTGTGCTAAAGTTGTATATGTTCCTTTATCCTCGTAAAATTCTATTTTATCTCCACTTCATAGCTGAGGCAGCAGAGATGGAGAGAAAGTTAAACAGTTTTTGAGATAAACAATTGTGATTGGAAGAATCTGACATTAGACTCAGACAGCCTGACTCTGCGACATTTTTCTTACCGTATCCGACAGACTCTTTCTAATTGTTAAGCATCACCTCAAAGAGCAGATGTTGTATGTCCAAGAAAAGGTGCTTGAAATGTGTGCCAGGGATGAGCTGACCATACTAATGTGCCACTCCCCTTAGTGAGAGCAGGGAGATATTGTCAAAGAAAGGAATTACAGAGCTCTGAAAAAAGTTTGGATTCTAAGATTTTATTCATACTTATTACTTGAGGGGTTGTATTATCACTAAAACCTCCTTGAACAGTTTTGATAGGTTATTTTTCAAACCTGATTTTAATGAAAATGGCAAATTTTTTTCACAGTGTTAAAAAGAAGGGCCCCATTTGTAACAATGATCTATAAACTAAATACAATTATATATTTATATTATTCTAACATATAGTCTACTTAATATATGTTATTTTTGCTTTATATTGGGACTGATATCAGGAGTTAGAAATCACTTGATTAAACATAGAAGACCATTAGGAACTCAGAATTGTGGCATTACAATGCTATTATCATGGTATGCACTAAAAATGTACATATTTAGACAATAGCAAAGGGATGTGTGTCTTAAAATACTAAACATTGGTCAAGACAAAGATGTTTCCTCTTCAAAGTCAATCAAATAAATGGTAGAGAATTAGTGAAGATAACTCTGAGATCCCATCCAGTTCCACTTAGAATATTTATTAGTCAAATTTCTAGAAACAAAAAGAAGAGGTGATGGCTGTCAGGGCCTAGAGAAGAGGTCCTAGGAAGCTAGTGTGTAAAAGGCACAAGTATTCGGTTAGCAACATGATTTCTGGAGATGGATAATGAAGATGGCCTCATAGCCATGGAGATGGATATAGCACCACTGAACAATGTACATAGAAAAGTTAAACTGTAAATAGCAATAACAAATTACCATGAAGGAACTAGAAAGGTGGCCCAGGAGTTAAGAGTCCTTGCTATTCTTCCCAAGGACCCATGTTCAGTTCTTAGTACCACACCAGATAGCTCACAACCATCCGTAACTCCAGCTCCAGGGCATCTGTCAACCCTGCCCTCCACAGGCACCAGCACCCACACACAAAGCCCTCATGCAAATGCATACTCCCACACATAATGAAAAAGATAAAAATAAAATCTTTAAGAAGTTTGCTACTGAACTATACTTGAGATCCCAATGGAGCTGTATGATAAAGAAAAGTTTAAAGTACTTAAGCTGTGGGAGACAGAGTGATGGCTTCCGTTTGAAATGAATCTTATGTGTTTCTAACTTTTTATGTGAAAAATAGGTTTTGCTTTTCTCATTTTGCTCCAAAAGATCAATCAAAGTAATAGTTAGTTAGTGCCCCCCAAGGACACTTTGAGAAGGCTAGGAGATGTCTGTAATTCCTAGCCAGTGTGTGTGTGTGTGTGTGTGTGTGTGAGAGAGAGAGAGAGAGAGAGAGAGAGAGAGAGAGAGAGAGAGAGGGCATGCATGCACATTAAGAAAATGGTCAATGACATAACCAAATAAAGGGTAACACACTGGAGAAGGCTGAGCTACTCCCAATACTACAAATAAAACTTGGAAGAAGTTTGATTTCAAATAAAGAGGGCATAGTGATGGGTATATAATATGCACTTGTCTACGAGCCCTTACCCTTTCTCAGCGTGGGAAGTTTATATTGCTTCTTATTTCAGAGAGAACAGATTCAAGGATACTAACCCAAGGAAGCAAGGTACCCATGCAAACAGGAGAACTAAATGATTGTTCTCAAATGCTTTGGTGGTATCTCCAGAATCATCTCCTTTCACACAGGACACAATTATAAGTGGGTATAGAGCTTGCTCTAGAAAAATGGGACTGCGCCAAAATGAGTAGTCCCACAAATAATGACATATGAGGAGGCTGCGGTTATAGGCACATGCGCGCATGCGCACGCACACACACACACACACACACACACACCATGGAGAAAAGTTTTTGAGATAAGCTATAACTAGCTAAAATTTTTTAAACAAATTATTAGTTGGTTTTGTGTATGAAACTATTTTTATATCTCCCTTGAAGGGATGTGATAGGTTCTTAAGAATATATACACTACCTAAAACCTAACATGCAGAATATAACATGCTAGCATTGAGGAAGGAATTGACATGTAATACTGATAACTTTATAAAATGACATTTTATGAAAAAGCAAGAAGTCTAAAGGTAGCCTTTAAAATATATTATCCTGGGCTTCCTAGGAATTTGATAATTTAAGAATCTCTTGTATTGCCTCCAGTTGTGTGTATAGTAAATGTAATTAGATAGAGGCCAATAAGTAGCAACTCAAAATTCCTCTCCACAAAAGGAAAATGACATGGTACTTCTCAATAACAAGGAAATGTTGCAAGAGTTCAAAGTAACTTGATCATTAAGGTTCAGACACAGTGCAGAATACCAGGAAACTGTAATAACGGATATCCATGGTCATTTTTCCTAAGGAGATGACTTGACATATCTGTAGGTCAGAACTTCATTACATAAGACAGGCTTGAACAGTTAGCCCAGAATATGGTTCTACTGTGACATCTGTGCTTGACCGTTTGGAAAGTGGATGGTGTCTACTATAATCCGAAAGCAGAAGTTTACTCAGAAGGCAGAAGACCAGACGATAGGCAGGGTACTGTAATGTGAAGATTATCTGGGAAAAACTAGATTGTGTGGTAAAAATCACTCCTTAATATCTCCTTGAGCTGGTGTCAGTTAAGGTCTCATATTTAGTTCATGTTATTGACAAATGTCAGTTTCAACAGCTCCACTCATCATTAAATGATAAGAGAAATAAACCATATCTGCAGGTGCATCTAGTCTATTGGAATGTAGGAGATTTCCCTCAAGAGTTTTGCAGTGCATTGTGGGTCCTAGAAGCTGTATTTGAGAGATGTTAGGTAATTTAAAAATAATATTTTCTGTTAGTGTTCAGTTGTATTTTGGAGAAAATGTAACCAGAATATCACCATTTTCAGAATAGATAAAAAGTACTTTCTAAATTTAGCTTAAATTCTAAAAACAAGTCAGCAGAGCTACAAATATCAGTAATGATATAAGTGGGTCACTAATAGAGAAGAAATAGGAAGTGTCCAAATGAATGAAATTGAAGAACCTCAAATTACATGGTGGTTTCATTCAACAAGATATAGATGGGGGGGCCATTAAATTTTCCCACCCCTAACAATCCATCAAAGGGCAGTAACAAGTAATTAGAAGGCAAGCTATACAACACTATGCTACCACATAGATCAGAGAAGCTGAGACAATGGCAACTTCTCATGAACTGTGACTTCCCCACACTCTGCAGACAAAGGCATGTGCTTGATAAGGCCCAGTTCTCCACACCCAGGCATCCTTGCCAACCAGCATCTTCACGCATTGTGTAAAACCGGGATGTTGTATCCCCTTGATCAGGAACAGGCATTCAGATATTCAAATAGTATTTTAGAAATTTTAATGGAGAAAAAAAATAGGATAGGGATAGCATTTAACCAAGAGTTAAGTACCACTCTGTTTTATTTTAATTCAGTCACTTCCTTTACTGTTAGCAGTAGAAGCCTACTTGAAAAAAAAAATCAGATCTCTGCAGTCTGAAGAGAGACGAATCACTTCTCCTTTGTAATGGCAAACTTGCCATGCCATTCCACAGAGCTAGTTAGTTGCACGTGTTTTCAGAGACCTGGCTTAGGACCTGTTTCAGGGTGGGTGGGGAGGATGTGCATGAGCGCCTATGGGGCTGGACCTCAGTGTTCCATAGAAGCCCAGCCCTTATGTGGTAGGGCCTTCTGAGAAAGGTTTTTGGACTCTGGGGTAAGTGTAGACAAGTAAGTCACAGGTGCTACTTCTGCAGCATGTGTGGCAATGAAGGGTGTGGCAGTAAAATAAGTAATCTCACTGGGACAGCATCCTCTCAGGGGAGCCAAGACCATGGGGATGATTGCTTCTGGAGAGCTTAGCACACAGGGCTCAGACACTGAGCTCTCTGGTCCTTGTCGTCTTTGTAAACGACAACCAGAAAATGTTTGGTAAACTTTAAAACAAGAAAAATGGTTTTACAAATGAGGAGGAGCTGTTTCATTTTACTTGGGCTGGAGCTTTCCCTCCTCTTAGCCACTTTCGCAGTCCCAAAATAAAGAAGGCAAACCTTTCCTAAACACCCCTCTCCCCAATCACACGTGGGACTAGCAGCTTCCTTAGCTTCTTTGGAATTTCTAGAAACATGTGTTTAGGCAGCTTGCATGAAATATAGAGAAGTATGAGGAATACAGTAGACATGGGTCGGGACTAAAAAGGCCCAAATGTCCCTGGGCAGTACATGAAAACCGAAAAGCTTATGGAGAGAAGTACGTGAGAAGTTTATTGGCATTTGCTTTCGGAAGCCTGAGAATCTCCATAGAGGATGAAATCAAAATGCACACTGAGGTGTGAAGGGTTTGTTATTGTAATAAGTGGCCCCGGTCTCCACCGGACTTTGTCCTTTCTACATCAATTTTCCAAGCTGTTTGGGTGGGTCAACCACACTCCAACATCCTGTCTCCAAATGCTAAATAAATACCAAGTTCACGTCAGACTAGGGAAGTCAGGCACGGCTAATGTCACTGAAGATTCAGAATGCTTATTTTCACTTGATAATTCACCTTCAACATAATTGAAGTTGGCATACCCAGAGGAACATATATCCTTTGTGTAAATGTCCAGAGGTAGACAAGACAAGGGAATGTTCCTTTGTCGGCTGCTGGAGCATCTGGAATTAGCTTGCAGTGTTTCTACCATGATAGAAGAGTTCTTTTTTTCTTAATATTTTGAAAATCTCAATTAAAATATAATTACAATATCCCCCTTCCCTTCCTCCAACCTCTCCCATGCTTCCCTTACTCCCTGTCAAACTCTTTTCCTTGGATGATTATTGTTACATATTTATAAGCACAAATGTATATAAAATGCTACCTCCTGGTTCCATTCAGGATAGCTTACTTATATGTATATGATTTGAAGGCTCACCACTTGGCATTGTACCAGCAATTATTTCAGATGCCACCTGTGGGGAAGGTTCAGTTCTTGAAAATAATAAAGGTTGGGCAGGATACAAAGCTTCATACTTTACTGAAGGACTGCTAAGGATTAGCCAATCTAAGTCTGCATATGCCAATCAATGGCATTTCCATGTCATTATTTTTAAAAATTAGGTTTAAAAAATGGCAAGAGTACACGTAGCCACTTTCCCTCCAAGGTTACAGTAGATTTTGTTTTCAGTATAAATACCCCATCTTATCCAAGGCAGTTTCCAGAATGCTTTGCTGAATTTCCAAGGGACAGCCCAACCCAAAGCGTGATGTTTTATTTTTGTTGTTGTTGTTTTAATGTGTTGGAAATGAATTTCTGCTAAGTCCTCAAATCCTCTCAACTACGAGCTTGAAGAAAAATTACAATGTTCCATGATTCCATGTGGTACTTTCTTCTGTATTTTATAAAGAAGAAAACTTCAGCGGCTAGGGGTGCCTGCCATCTAAAGGTGCTCAGGGAGGTAGGTTTTCCAGGAGTAGCACACGTAGCTGCTTTTCTAAAGGAGGGCATGGCTTTGAAAGTCTCCTAGCTCTGCCGTCTGCGTGGCCGCTTTGCACTCCTGCCTTCTGGATTCAGAGTTCCGCCCCTTTGCTTTGTAAGTCAGCAATTGACCAGGCCCGGTTGGGCGCTTTTTTTCCCCCTTTCTCACTTCCCTGCGATGTTTTGAACTGCCTTCTCACAGACGTCATTCAGCCCTTGAGGAATAGTTTCTGCCTGGTGGGTGAGACTGGATGATAGTTCTCATTCACAAAGACTTGCAGCCAGGTCCTCAGGGGACACAGCGGAAACTGGCTTGGCAGGTACCTCGACCCACCCAGCCCACCGAGCTGCTCTCCTCCTGCGACCCCCTTTCCTCCACGGAGAGCATTATCTGTCGTCGCCCCCACCACCCGCGGCTGGTCGCCCTGAACTGAAACTTCCTTGACAGCTCGCCCTCTGTGTGTCACCCGGCTGCCAGGCACTTTCTTTTTTCTACCTGAGTGAGTGCATGGGGAAAACCTCTAAGTCCGTCGTTATGGAATTGCAAAAAGGAGATTAAGTGACCCATTCGCTGAGTTGGCTTTCCTTGTGACCCAGATGGAGAAGAGATTCAAAATCCAGTTCCTCTGTTGGCAAGGCAGGCAGAGAAGGAACTCCCTTCGGAAGAGCCCGGGGCTTGGGCATGAAGGAGGAAAGCCCGCCTGCTGCCTGCAACACTGAGCTGAGACAGGAGGCAGCCTCCCTGACCCTGGAAAACCTTCAAAGCTTTCTTTGTGGAAAGTTAGCTGATGTGTATTGATCAGAAGACTTGAACATTTTCCTTCTTCGTCTCCCCTCTTCAAAATGAGCATTATTATGAAGCCGAGATCCAGGTCCACAAGTTCCCTGAGGACTACGGAGGCAGTTTGGTAACGTGTTTCTCTCCCTACTCCCCATACTTCTTTCTCCCTCTTCCCCTTTAAGACTGACTTACAACTCAAGTACTTAGTAATTGCTGATGAGGTGTGATGCTAAAGATTTGGGGAAGAAAGTATTTAATTGGCAGCTCCCTTACGCTTTATTTCTCTCCTTAACCTGTCCTATATAAAAAGGTGTGTGTGTGTGTGTGTGTGTGTTTAAGTTTAATTCCTTGTGGACCATAGCAATTTATCTAAGAGTCACTTTTAAGGGAGGGAAGAAAGTGGTGGTTTTTAAAAATGAAAGCTTGCCAGCTCTCACATTTGATTTGGTGGTGAGTTTTGTCACCTTTTTTGAGTACTGCAAAGATTGCCTTGGGTGCTGGGCAAGGGTTAGGAATGAATGACGCTAGAAAGCTTTCATGACGTAACAGAAAAGCACCTGGAACACAAAACCGTGTGGCTAAACCCACATCAAGTTCTTTGCCATTCAATCATCTCATCTTTATTTATTAATATGTTTAGGGTAATATAAAAGTTTTAGTTTAATGAAATATAAGTCCATTTCAATTTAGTCTAATATACATTCTGCTCTTTTTCCCTAATTCTAATTTGATATGCTCATACACATATGATGCTTAAAAAAAAACTTCCTATTAAAGTTAGCTTTGCATCTAGCTTTATATAGAATTCTTTATGGCAACTTCAGAGGAAAATATTATGGATTGTTTACATTAACAGTTGTAGATAAACAATTAGTTCATTTCTTTGATGTAGGAACAATCACACTGGATAAGGGAAATAAAAGCAAAGACTAAGGTAGAATCAGGCAGTCAGTAAGACCTAGGATGTATTATGTATGCAAACAAACTCATATCTAAATACGTGAATTATTTGCATAGGATAGCTAACTCTTGTTTACGTGGGTGGCTAATTGTTTCCTGCTATTATACTAGTGCTTGTCTGTAGATTGGAAACAAGAATGCCCCTCTCAGTTGTATTTCTGTGAATTTTAATAAATTCAAAAACAATATATCTTTTATAATATTTGTCAGCCCTACTCAAAGAACATATTCCATAACTATGATTTAATTGAATGAAAATTTATAACTGCGGATATACTTGCAAGGTCCTTTTCCAGCAACCTCTCCCTACAAAATAGTTACTGGGAAATGTATAAAAATCCTTTTATAAATTTATTTAGCTGGTGCAAACCACTGCCATAAGCAGCCATATATAAGTGGGTTTCACACATTTCTGATTTATATCCCAAATAAGTGAAAAAGAAAAAAGATCTCTGTTAAAAAAATAGCACTGAGGCTTATTTTTAGCTCCAGGGCTCAGTTGACAATAATTTATTTATTGCAATTGGCAGTAGTTACTAGCATGGTCAGTCTTTGTGTTTCAGTGATTGCCACAGACTATTTTTAACCATAGCTATTCTGTTAAGTTGTATGAGACAAACCAACAGGTAGAGACATAATTCAAAGTACACATGAAAATATTGACTTTTTTATGACTCTGTCCTTCCGCTTAACTTCTAAACTTCTACATTACGTTGCTATCAAAGTGATTTTGTATAATAACTAAATGTCACTAAATGCTAGTGATCCCTAACTATAGCTGTGCACTACAGAAACATCTCTGGTTAAGCTTACATCCACCAAAGAGTATTGATTAACTGCTTGAATATATCACTATATACTTCAAGTAACTTGGACTGAGGGTGTCATAGACTATAAACATAATTCTACCATTCTACACACAAACACACACACACAGAGACACACACACATGTGTACATACTCATGCCCCATTACTTAAAATTTGACATATTTCTCTCTCTACCTCTCCACCAGCCTTGGCAAGCTTAGCTGGGCAATGTTGCCATTCTAGGTCCTCAGCCATCTTGTCTTTTTGTAATTGAGTTTAGGAAAATTGTTAATTTACCTTTTATCCTTTTTTCATTCCAGTTACTATTTATTTATTTAGGAAGCTCATTTTTTGACTATACCATCTTGCTTTGGTTATGTAACTTCATTGACCCACTTTCTACAAATCTGCCTAGTTTTCTCTGGAATGTCCCTAACTCAAACATTAGAAGGTTTGTACCTGTCTTAAGCTTGTGTCCAGTGCTTCAGATGACTGTCTGTTGTGTTCTTTCTGTCTGCTGCCCCATGTGGAATGTAACTGGCCATCGACTCTCAGTTGCCTTAATCAGCCCAGACCTGTGGTGTGGTCATAAGTGATTGCCTGACAAATTCACAGTATTTCACACTCTCCTTTTATGCCACTTACTGAAAAGCTTGATCTTTGTTATAATTAAAACTTTATAAATTAAAAAAAAAACCCTTGAAATTATTCTACTGGTGTTTTTGTAATGCGTGTCACAGGTTTTAAGTTTAAATAAAAAGGTTTGCATATTCATTCAATGACTGTTTATTGAATACCCCCGATACATCACGTGTATCGTAGTATCATAGTCACATAGAAAGTGACTATGGCCTGGATTCTCAAACATTCCTTTAACACTTTTACAGCATGAGTTGAGAAAAGTTTGATATATAAACTTTGTTGTTCTCATAAATGTAATAAAAATAGCAAGTTCATTGGTGGGGCTTTGCATTTCGTTTCCTGTTGCTTCAATATTGATATGCATTCCTCAAATTCTATCTATTAAAATATGACATTTCCTTTTTTGAGATATATTTATTCTTATTCACATTCATGTTTTGCCTACATTTATGTCTGTGTGATGGTGCTAGGGCTCTGGAACTGGAGATATAGACAGGGATAGTTGTGAGCTGTCATGTGGGTACTGGGACTTGAACCTGGGTCCTCTGGAAGAACAGCCAGTGCTCTTATCTAGTGAGCCATCTCTCTCACCACCAAATGTGGCAGTTCACTTCCATAAATATTTGAACTTTACACGTCTCAAATGTTGATTTACTTCATAGCAAAATAATATGATTTCATTCCTTGAAACTGTCATAGTACTTCTTTTATAAGCATATTCTAAGAACATGTATTAGTTTAATTAAGATGTATGATTTAGTTTAAGTAAAAGAACAAAACTATTAATTAGCCTTCAAAACACAAGTAACCACTTGTAAATAAAACTGCCTTTGTTCTTTCCCAGCTGTCGGGAGACTCCAGTGTTAGCTGCTATATTCAAGATCATTACGTAACCTAGTGGAAGAGCTTCAGCCCTTAAACATGACTGCAGTTTTATGAAATAAATTTTAAGCTGATCCTGGAACACATAAAATTTTACTTATATGAGAAAGGGCTCTATTCCAACATTTTGATAGTGGTTATTTTATAGAGTAAACGAGGTAGGAACAGAAGTCGGGAGGCTGCAGACTTCGCTGTATTCCGTAGCCTCTTTTTCATGGGGAAAATACCTCATTTTGTTTAAAATGAGGTTCTGAATTTAAACAAGCTAAGATATATACATATATATCCTTATATAAAGAAATGTATTCTATTATATAAATGTATATATATGGCCAGTTTTCCCAGGGTTCAAAATTCATAAGCATCTGAAAAAAGAACTGATAAAATTTTCTGAATCACATCACAGCTCAGACCAATAAATGATTGCACGTTGGTTTTATATTTGTTCTCTTCGCCTAAGGTCATAAAATTTCAGGCTGGTTGAACACTGTTGTTTTGGCTTGAAGACCACAGGGGGAAAGAAAAAACATTTGCTTAGACTAGCATGGCTAGTTTTATAATTGAGTATTTTTTTTAAAAAAAAAAGAGATGTAGCATCATTGATTAATATGTTGATGGAGAACTTAATTATAGCCCCTTCGCTCATTCTCATTTGCTCTTATTTCAATTTAGCTTTCATGCTGTGCAGAGTTGCCAATGCTGCTCCTGTCCTCTGCTTAAGAATTTAACAGATGACGGTTGTACTATTTCTCTAGCAACACTACTTCTCGCTTCCATCTTATAGAGGGCCTTTCATGAATGGGAGCACTGGGGAATTTAACATATAATGTGACATTATAAACCATTAAAAGGAGGAGAGTGGGAATATCTAAAGTCTACAGATGAGAAAATGACGTGGGCAAGGCCCTGTAAATCGCAGTTTCCAGAGAAGCCTGGGAACGGACCCCAAGTGTGTCCATTTGAAAGCTAATGTTCTTCTCACATCAGCAGGTTGCCTCCCTCTACTGTCTGTGTAATTAGCATTTTTAGTGACTACAGAATTGGCCATCTGGCGAGTACAGCTTCAGTGTACCACAAACTGATGGAAGTTTTCTTCTCTAGAGTATGGTGGCAGACAGATTTGAGGCTTGTGTTGTGAACTGTGTGAAAGGCCGTTGAAGTTCTATCATTACGGCCCTTAGAGTCTGTGTGGCAATGAGTAAGGTCACCTGTGTCTCACCAGGGGACATACTCAGCCAAAGTCCTTCTTTCTAGTTGTGTTAGAAAGTTTAACTCTGCTCTGTGCAAGCTCTGATAGGATGGGAGAGGGGAGAACAATGTCTGAGACTTCATGGAGTTTCACACTGTTAAATGTTGGCTTTGAGAGGTATCTGATCCCCCCACCTGTATGTTTTATTTTAGAAACTTTGTGAAGGGGACTACACATGGAATTTGCACAGTTACTCCTTTTCCAACATACAAATGGTTTGCTTGGGTGATGACTCTCGAAGTGTTTTGCTGTTTTGGCCATGTGGCACGTCTGTTTAATTCAATTGCTTCCATTAATAGATTGTCTGAATTGCAGCAGGCCTTGAGATGGGCTGCTTCTAGAAGTGATTGCGACTCCTTGGGTGTCGTTTAAAACCTAACAAGAGGAGCCCAGAGCACATTTGCAGATGCATTTGCCTTTTTTGTGTCATAACTTTGGAGAGTTTCTGCAAATAAACTCTTTTTCGATTCTGCTTCGATTATGCACTACGTATTAGAAGCCACTTGGTTCCTTTATAGCTCAATCTATTCACCTACATCATGGAAGGCTGGGGGAAGCCAGCCATCAGCTTTGCACATGTGCTTAACACATGAAATGTGACTTGACTAAATACATGTGTGTATTTGAAAGGAGATGCATGTTTATATGTGTGTGCATTTGATGCATAGATACCTGTAGATGGACTTTCCTTTGGACTGACAGCTAACAATGACTCAGAGACTTATTAATTATGAAAGCTTGGCCTTAGCTTAGTTTTTCCCCAGCTAGCTCTTATAATTTAATTAACTCATATTTTTTAATCTACATTCTGCCTAGTGGCTCCGTTACCTCTGATCTGTACCATATGTCTGACTTCTGTAAAGTCTCAATGACATCTCTGCCTCTCTTCTTCTCAGATTCCTCTCTGTCTCCAGAAATTCCGCCTAACCTCTTCCTGCCTAGCTATTGGCCATTCAGCTCTTTATTAAATCAATCACAGCAATATATCTTCACATAGTGTACAAATACCCCACAACAACACATATTTTAAAAGCATAAATATGGGTGACACATATAAGTAAAAGCACTCATATGAGAGAAAAAAGAAAGGGTATGGTTTTGGGTGGGTAGGATAGTGGGGAGGAACTTGGAGGAGCTGGGGAAGGGGAATTATAATCAGAATATATTATATAAAAAATCTATTTTCAATTAAAGAAAATGTTCTGTTACAAACAACAACAATAAACTAGGCAATAAGTTTGTATCTTTGCTCCCTTCTGAACCTTTCTCTATCTTGCAGCCCTTTTTCTTTTAGAATTTCATAATAAATGCAGTTTTCATGACCCACTCCCCACCCCACATCTTCCCTCAAATTATGTTGGGTGGATCATACTTGAAGAAAGCTGACTTTCCTGCTCTTAGCAGGCACTGCTGCCTGTAGTGTAGGGCACACCCCTAGTTGAAGACTTCTACACTTCTGAAGAGCCCACGGGGTCCCACAGAACGTCACTTGAACCCACTAAGCTAAGAACTCTAAACTCACTCGTTTACAGTTATCGTCTATAGGACACTGCCTTAACCCTAGCAAGACGCTATCTTTTTGTGTGTTCTGGGCCTTGTGAACTGGCTTGAACTTACCATGGCTGGCAAGACCTCAGAGTAATAGACACATCTCACAAGAAACTACAGAGTAGTTAGGTAGAGATAGATACAGTATTTAATTAGGATCTGCGTTATTTCGTGTCTCTGTTATGCAAATTTACTTTAGATTTATCATGGAAGAGACTCTCATTGCTCTTTAAAGCTGTGTGTGACTGATCCTGGTGATTGGTAAGGAAATGCCAAATTAGGACTGAATGCTTCTGAAGAAGGTGCACCTTCAAATCTGGCTATTGTAACTGAGGCTGTCCACACTCTTTCTACCTTCTGCTAATGAATCAAGTTGCTAGTAAATAGCACCTTGTGCGATACTTTCTTCAGGGACCTGCATTACTGAGACAGCTCTTTTCATGTGTGCAGCATCGCTTAGGTCTAGCTCTTCCCCCATCAAGCTAGGGGTGTGACGGTTTGGACCCTGTGACTGAATATTGCCTTTATCAGAACTAAAGGAATAGCTTGCTTGTTAGTTCCTCTGGCAATCACTCCAATTGGAACATGGGATTTATTGCAACAGAAGGTGTTGGAACATGAATGTAATCATGAAATTAGGATGGTTACTACTGGGTCTACCCAATTGGTGCTTGTAAGATTAAGCAAAAAAGGATGAAGCTTCAGATGAAGGATTTAATGATGTCTTTGTGGAGTTTGCATTTATCTCTTAGAAAGATGCCTGAGAGACACACATAGATCTTCTGGATACTAGTAATGCTGGACCTACAGAGGTTATAGGGTCTGCATGAAGCAAGGACAATGGTACCCTAGTGATGCTCAAAAGAGCTAGTGAGAAAGACAGTGACCATGCTCAGTCTTTAACAAAAGCCAATGTAAGAGCTGGGTAGGTTTAAAGGTACATGCCTGTGATCCCAGAATTCAGGAGGCTGAGGCAGAAGAATTGGACACTTTAAAGTCAGTATACATAGTTAGGCCTTGTCCAAGAAAGAGGGAGGAGGAAAGAAGCAGGAAGAGGAGGGAAGAAGGGAAGAAAAGTTCATATTACATGTTCAATTATACATAGGGGTTGAAGATGATATTTCCGCCAAAAGTTCTATCTCTTGGCTTGTGAGATGGCCTAGCAGTACAGTATGTTAGCTGACAAGCCTTATGACCTCAGTTCAATTCCAGTATCCACACGATGGAAAGAGAAAACCAATTGTTCTCTGACCTCCACATACACGCTATGTCACAAGCACACAGGTCCTAAATAAGCCAATACAAAAGAAAACAGCATAAACAACTTTCTCTCCAAAGATAAGGGACTAGAGGACAGGCTGAGACACTATGCAGTTACAAAGACAGGGAACTAGACTTAGGTACTGTTAAACATAACTGTAGCTATAACTAATGGAAGCTAGGCTTGAGCCATGCCTCACTGCCAAGTGCAGAGCTCTCTGTGTAGTCGGGTTTGTCATAAACTGGGAACTGCTTCAGAAGAATGAAGATTTGGGAGGACCGCAGGGCTTGTGGGTATGGTTTCTTAGTGCAACTGGGGAAACATAAATTCCAAGTATTTGATAATCGACTCCCAGATTCCCGAGTGGTTGGCCTTCTACCCTTCTAGCAGTCTATTCTGTTTAATCGCACTACTGATAAATGAGCATTTGAGTTAGAAGCCGCCACATACACACATGCAGTAAAAGCCCTCCTGTTTCTCTATTACACTTGAGAGAATACAAGGAGTTATAGAAGATAGTAAGAATACACACACACACACACACACAGAGACACACACACACACACACACACACACACACACACACACACACACACACACCACACTCCTGATGTTTTAGGTTGTTTGGTTGGCTAGTTAGTTTGTTGACTTTTCTCTTCTTAGATAAGATCTCAGTACGTAACTTCTGCTATCCTTGAATTGTTATATAGCCCAGACTGGCCTCAAATTCACATCCTTTTTCCTCATTCTTCTAAATGCTGGGATGAGAGGGCCACCGACACTCCCACCCTAGTTCCGGTGTTTTCAACCCACAGGACCAACAGGCCTCGTTTATACCTAATACTAATCTCCCTGCTTAAATTTTAACCTATCGGCCCTGGTTATCAGCAGGTAGGGAGACGGATAAGTAGGTGTGTCTCTTTTCTGGCTTTTGAAATCTGGTGTTCCGAGCCTCTTTTCATTCTGTATTTTAAAATATTCTTTCTGAATCGTAAATGACACCAGTTTGATTCATTAACTGTCTCATTAGATGTAATTTCTGTATATGATTGTTTTCATACTTCCTAGATAAGACTGCCCTCATTGTACCCAATTTTTCCTCGTATTTGAAAGACATCTGAGGTGAATCATTCAACTCTGTAATTAATTTACACATTCATGTACATGTAGACTCCAGAAGACTGTAATTCCAAGTATCCATGATGTCACCCCAGTACAATGTGGCACAGAACGTATTCTTTGTGTCAAGGGATTTACATAATGCTGTGTGACTTAGACTAAGTAATTGTAAAATATGCCATATTGCAGTCAGTGGCATTCTATCATGTCCTAAGCCTCTATTGGCTGTAGCATTTTCTCCGCTGCTGCAACTTTGTCCTAAAACAGCAGGAACCTGATCAATGGATGGCTGCATCACCAGCCAGCTAGGGACAGTGGTTCCCAAGTCTTCTAAAGCAATTGCATGAGAACCAAATAAGGTTGATAGCCACAGTGTACTGAGAATTTGTTACTTGTGCGACATCAAACTTGGTGCCATCAGAGCTACTACGTTGGGTAAAACTGAAGCTGCAGAGCTAGTAAAATCCCACAGCTGCAGGGAAACCTGCTCTGTCTAAAGCTAAACTTTCCCCATGGTTTCAGCTGTTGCCCTTGCTGGACCATTCTCCCTCGATGTCTACACTTAGCTATACCTGGTTTTCCTTGGTGGTATTAATAAAACACGTTCAGCAAGCTGCTTCTTAGCCTTCCTTTTCTGTCCTCTCCAGAAGGCCAAGTGTCTCCTGTTCACATGTGCATCTGAGAAAAAGTTTCTTCTTTCTGCCTACTTGACAGCCTTCTCTCCCAGGTTTCTCACCCAATTCTTCTACCATGGGCCCTGGAGATGTGTAGAAAATAGAGCATGGACTTTGACACTGCTCCATCCCTTAGAGAGCTAGCCAGTTCCTCCCAAGTCACGCCACTCGCTGACTCTCCTACTCTGGTCAGACTATAAATTGCACTGTTTTCTTCCTCTCTGGCACTGGACCAGTTTGGAGAACCATAAACTCTTTTAAATAAATGGGACCACAGAGTGTAACCTATAATCTATTTCTCCCCACCTCCAGCCCCAGCCCCAGCTAGCCGCTGGCAACGCTTTGTTAGTCTTTAACGTTTCTGGCCATTAAGATCAAGAATAGCTGTTAGAACCAATAGCACGGTTTACATAGTAAATGGTTTTGTCAGAGAAAATCTTTCAAACTCTAAAATGTGTTTTAAAATGAAATGGGTATCTGTAAACTAATCTACTAGATTGATAGCTTATTAGATTGGTGGATTACTGTAAAAGGTATCTACTTCAGGAAAATGTATGGAGCCGAATTTTACTATTATTTGTAGTAGACTTTAATATAATCTAGGACTTAGGCCTACCTAGAACTGCGAAATCAAACTGTGCCACACTTCAGTTTTTAAATTACATTTCTCTCTCTTTCTCTCTCTCTCTCATGACTCTGTGTAGGTGGAGTCTGGGAGGGGGGGGCAAAAGTGTGCACCCATGCTTGAGCACAAGGCAGATCACATGTGTGGAGGTTAGAGGACAATGCATCAGAATAGGTTCTTCCCTTCCATCATATAGATCCCAGGGATTGCGTTCAGGTCACCTTGGCAGCAAGTCTTCATCTGCTGAACCAACACACTAGTTCCCATAGATTTCTAAAGCTGGGATTTGTAGAGAACAAGGTCTCAGCAATCTCCTAAAAGGAATGAGATGAGATGTCATTTCACCCCACTTCAAGAACTGAACTCTTATCAATAAATTTTTAGAAGTCATACAGCTAAGTAGATACCTCTAATTCATGTTCTGAAATTCTAAATTCACTTCTCCTAATATATCTTCTAATTTTCTGTTTATTTGTTGTTTTTACTTTGAGATATGGCATCACTATGTAGCCCTTGCTGGCCTGGAACTCACCATGAAGATCAGGCATGCAGGGAACTCCCAGAGATCCATCTATCTCTACTTCTTGAGTGTGTGCTAACAGTCCTGGGATTCCTTTTTGTTCAGTTTTGTTTTGTTTTGTTTTGTTTTGTTTTTCAAGACAGAGTTTCTATGGGTAGCCTCCTTAGCTGTCCTAGAACTCACTCTGTAGACCAGGCTGGCCTAGAACTCACAGAGATCTGCCTGCTTCTGCCTTGTGTGAGTGTTGGGATTAAATACATGTGCTACCACCGCCTGGTCAGTCATGGATTCTTAATATACTCTTGTCAGAAACAAATGTAGCCATTTATCTTGACTAAATGCTTATTGTGTGCCTGTGATTGTCAGTATTTATAAGAATGAGCCCATGATGTCCTCTTGGCAGATCTGTTGACACATCTTCATTCTGCTCCTACTACAGAAGAGGAAGCCAAGATCTACCAGGGCCACTCAACCAAACTTGTGACACACAAAAAGAATTCCATGCATCATATACTTTTTTTGAAAAACTAAGTGAGCTACTTTAATTTTACTTTTTAAAACACTTTCCTCCATTTATATAATACACTTTAGTTGGTTTCACTTCCTAGTGCCTTCTCTCATCCTCCTCACTGCTGCCTTTCTTCTAAGTAAGTCCCCTCCTATTTTCACACCTTCCCTGTGTGTCATACCCTGAGTTCAGAGTTCCTGGTCAGAGTGTGGATGGGAGGTTATTTACTGGTACAAGGGCATCTTACCAATGGTTCCACCACTGAAGAAAATGACACCATTTTCCTTCAACATATGCTTTTTAAGATTCTACAACCTTGCCTTTAACAACGATCTCTCTGTTAGTGCATTAAATAAGCCATGCCTACGGTGTTCAACATGGGGCTTGATTCCTGTATGTGTCCAGGAAAAGATATAGTAGGTACTATCCAATGAATATAGTAAGTATGAATTGGTGTGACTTACTAAGTAAACAAGAGCCTATACATTTGGAAACTGGTTTTGCCCACCAAGGCTTCTTTTCTTTAAGACATTCTTGGGCACATCTCACAATGAGGCATTTCCATAGAGAATATGACTGATCCAGATAAGTCATATTCAACATTGAGATTTCAGGAAGACACCCCTGTGTGAGGAGGGGCCAGTGAGGCAGAGATGGCAATAAGAAAGGGTCAGTTAGAAGCTAGTGGTAGTTGTTTGGAGGATGTACTGAGAGGTGCACTGGGCTACTGGAGAAAGTTCTGGTCATTACTTGGTGATATCTGCCTAAGGAAAGGGTTTCCTTTGACTGCTTGTCATTGCAATGGCCCTGATTTGTACAAACTCTGACATTTACATGCAAATGAAGTTGCTGTCGTGAAAACATCTCAAATATCATATACATGTGGTCTGTGACAGTGTTTTGATTATCTCACCCATTCTGAGTGTATGTTAAAATGATCCCTTTGGACATTGTAAATCAAAAAGGGAAAGGTAATTCTAATTCACAAAAGCCATATCTGTAATCCCAGCTCTGTAACGCTAATCTTAATAGGAACTAGAACTGCCTGTTCTTAACTTTGAGCCATTGTCCACTCCCTACTGCACATGACACTCAATGCAGTTTCAAAAATCACAAGGTATAATTCTCTGCTTATGGATTGTATAGAAATAGAATAGTGCAATGTGCCTTATTATGTTTGCCTACCCCAACTTGCAGAATGGTGTCTGGATGGTAATCCCATGGTGACATGGACATGGCTCATTCCTCCCTGCTATTATTTAGAATAGAAACTCAAGTATAATTTGAGAGTACCATTTGGAAAGCTATAGCTCAATGTAAGATATAAGAATAGGATCATTTGAAGCTGTTACAGAACTCAGACTGCAGTTCAATAATAAAGCAGGTATTTTCTATGTGTAAGACCCAAGGCTCTAGCCCGAGAACCAAAACTGAGTTTTAAAATTAAGTGCAAATTTAACAGTTGAGTTTGCATGTAGAGAACTATTATGAGATCACAGAACCATTTATATGACAGCCACTGTCACTGTATATAACCTTTTGAATACAACTTTCAGTCCATACTCTGCTGTTTGCTTTCATTCCCAACAGCCATTTCTTCTAGCCAGCCTCACTAGATACCCCATTCAGAACTAAAACCCTTTTGCCTGTGCTCTTGTAAAACCCTATTATCTTTCTACTGTAATTCTTGAAATAGTGCCATTTTTATCTGCTGTTGCTCTTGCCACTCCTGTGAGCACATTACAGGGTTTCCTAATCTTTGCTCAGGGATAGATCTCTGTTCCCAGCACTAGGCTTGCTTTCTCCCTGGCTGTCGGTAGGCAGTGCATTGTCCCTACAGAGCAGCTAATTGTTCTGTAACAAAGACTGTTATCATCTGCTGTTACTTGTAATTTTTAGCAAGATAGCACTTTGCTAAAGATTGTACTGACCAAGTCATGAAGACAGATTTTTTTTATGACATAGAGTTATAAAATCTTTGGGGATGTCTTTTGCTGAATTCCTATGGTTTTTTTTTTCTTCACTCTTGGTTTACACCCTTACTGAGAAGCCTGCTACTATACATTTCTGAATACCCTTGGAGTTCCTTCCTTTATTTCCCATTCTAGAAGCTATACATCTAAGTAATCCTCAACACTGTGAGCTGCCTGAGTAATGCTTTTCAGTATCACAAATAAAGATGAAATTACACACAGAATTGATAAAAGGGATTGATTACACAGGCCCACCACGCACTTGGCATAGCCAACCATCTCATGGTTGCGTACAGTTCCCTTGTTCAGGCTCACTTCATCTTCACTGAGCATCTAGGAAGCCCACTACAGCTGTTATACCCAGGCAGATTTCAAAACTTCAGCAGAGCCCAGCTTTTCCCGGAGCTCTAACAAGAACTGACCTCTGACTTCCAAGAAAGGGAGCAATTTAAAGTTAACATTCCTGCTTGTGTTCTGAACTTTTCCCATTATGAAGTCAGCTTTTAACCTTTCCATACTTAAGATTCCAACATTTTGGAATGCTGAAAAAGTAAGGCTTAATCCTTAATTATAGGGGAAGTGATTATTCTAATATTATTCCCAAACTATTTCTAGCCACTTGACCTTTTACGTAGTTGTATAGCTTTAAAAACTACAGTCCTTAAAGAAACTTGCCTTTCTGAGGGTATATCATTTGCAAAAGTAAAAGTCCATTTTACACCATTTTGGTTAGCAATGTTTTCAAAGCTGGTTCTGCCTCTAGGCCCTCATACTTGGGTAGCTGTCCGAGAGACAGTACATGGCCCTTACCTTTTAAAACTGAGTGCAGTGCCTATGTAGAACATTCCCGTGCGTACAAGAGTTCTGATTTTACCTACTATCTTTCATGGCTTGTGCTTACTTTCACGGAAGACTATTCTTAAAGTTTAAGAGGGTTCTCATCGCTTTTAGAGTTTCATTGATGAAAAGAGTGTTTAGAAACCTCAGTACTTGAACCCAGGGTTGGTAATATGTAATAAATCTGATATAGTCGAGCTATTCTGATCAAAATAATTTCTGTGAGCTGGACATAGATTTTTGGGGGAGTGGTGGTGACGGCAGTGGGATATTAGACATCAATTCTCTTTTACTAAGGGATATTTTCATTCTAAATAAATAGTTTCTTCAGTAGCCTCCTAGTAGAGAAGGCTGTGGCTGCCTAGTTAAATATTTAAATGTATTTTATCTAAACAGTTTAGAACTGACAGGTTTATTTTTATCTATTTTGCAGTGAGTTCAGTTTTAGTTCTTTTTAGTATAAACTATAGAAAATAGGAGATTTTAATGTATGTACAGAGAGCAGGCGTAGGTAAGGCACATCAGAAAAGAGCTAGAAAGAAACAAATTTCAAATAAAAAAAATAAAGCATAAGATGAATACTTGAAATAATTTGTCAAAATCTGTCCCTGCAGATAATCCCCAGTACACATTTAATTGTGTGTGTCTCTGTCAAATTTTGAAAATAAAAATGTTGAAGTGATTGTTTGGGAATAAACTGATAAGGGAAATTTCAATTTACAAGGCCTCTCAATGAAGCGTATTACTATGACTGCAATGGGTGCAATTGCATTCGTTTGCTACAGTAGTTCACCCATGACCACTTTAGTCTAAATGATGTTATTGCACCAAAAAGGGATCAGGCAGGAAAAAGTAGTCAATGCATACATCCCATACAAGAAGTAGGAAGAAAACGGCTTTCCTGTCATTTATGTCGTTCTGCAGTTCAGCTAAAGTGCTTGCCCGTAAGGATTAAGATTGCCACACAGGGCTCTTTGCAATGGTAGAAAACCCGTTGGCACAAAAGATAGCAACTGATTAGTAGACATTGACTATGAGTGGCGACGGTCCACGCTTCTGTTGGGTGGTACACTAGCGTTGCTGCTCCAGCCCTAAAGGCCTTACTTTGAGCTCACTGGCTTCAGAACCTGTGCCAGGTCCTACGTGTTGCTTTTCCAGTGCATCATGGGGGCAGGAAGGAAACTGGGTGAACTGGTTATGAAGTGTGTTCTGTGCCTCTTACATCCCTCCGCTTCCTCCCCCACCCTTTCAAGGAATCCTCTTAGCTTTTCAGTGTTTTAAAAGGTTATTCTCCTATCTCTGTTTTGTTGGTGATTTGATTTATAAATTGCTTCTATGTGTACAACAATGAGTTTTGTTCTTTTAAATTGACATTCGTTTCTTAGAAGTAAAAAAAAAAAAGGTTGAATTTCCAATAGACACAGTATTAGATAATTTACTTAAATAGGATAGATAATTTGCTCAAAGTTCCAAAAGCATGCACTTCCATGACTTGTGCCATTTGTGCTTAAATAAGAGACAGAGATAGCAGCTGGGCAGTGGTGGCACAAGCCTTTAATCCCAGCACTTGGGATGCAGAGGCAGGTGGATCTCTGTAAGTTCGAGGCCAGCCTGGTCTACAAGAGCTAGTTCCAGGAGAGGTTCCAAAGCTACACAGAGAAACCCTGTCTCAAAAAGCCAGAAAACAAAAACAAAAAAACCCAAAAAACAAAAAACCCTCATACTTGTATGTTAAGCTTGGTCTATTTCACTAAGCTGGCTTGTAAATTTTGTACAGATGTAAGCTTCCTTGTAAATTTCAAACCCCATGACAAAGATCTAATCTAGAAGGCTAGTCTTAATTGAAAGCAAGTGAATCCTGTGGAAGCATGCAGATCCTCAGGATGTTAGGGAAGGGAGTGTGAAGAAAGTACTCCTTAAGATCTCTGAGGAAATAAAGCAAATAAATACTTTAAAATATGCAAAATAATAAAGCTCACAAATAATCAAGGACCATGCAAGCAAGTAGCTGTCAGTTTGTCTCTTTCAGGAGGGGAACTTCATTAATATTATCATGTTTACATGTACAACTTCATATTACTTTTGGCCCAAGTTAATACTACAGGATAAAATAAATAATCTACTTACAAAATGTATATGATGCCAAATATAACTTAGATTTCCCAATATATAATATATTAGTATTATATTGACAATAGCAGAAGGCTTATTAAGAAAATATCATTAAGGTAAAACCTGAATATTGTCTAAATTGAAAACTAAACCAAATGTGAATCTTGGTTTAATCTGAGTTTCTAATTTGTTTAAATTTAGAAGTCGATAAAAAAAATACATCAGTGCTATTTCTACTCCAATTGGACCTTGATGTATGTGGTCTTCTTAAAGAGATACATATATCTTTAAATTAAACATTATTTATAGACATGATCCTTTATTTTATTTTTAAATGTACATAAGGTTTAATAATGGCCTACAATGATGTTTCAAATAGATTAAAGATATAACTACTTCTATATGCAAAATAATGCAATGATGAATTTTTGTTTAGGATAACTTTGCACAGTTGTGTATAAGGTAGCATCTGTATAAACAGATATACATTTAGTTGCTCTAGTTTGCTGGACCCTGGGTATAAATGACACCTTTCTCCTTTACCAAGCTTCATAATTCAGCAAATAAAATAATTTCAGATGTCAGATGCTAAGTATAGTTCCCGGAAAATGCAGGGTGTTCAGTTAAAATGATGTATGTGTATGTGCACACTTGCGTAAGTGTGTGTGTGTCTGTCTGTCTGTCTTTCTGTTTATCTGTCTGCACACCCTGCAGATGTACTTTAGTACATCAGGAAGTGTTGAATACAGAAGGATTCAGTCTAGGAAATACAGTCCAGAAATGGTGTAGCCTTGGCTGTCCTGAAGGATGAGCAATGGAACAGGGGTAGCCTTTTCAACCACTCCAGGAAGAAATGTGCAGCCTCTAAAGCAGTCTTTGCACAGATCTCACATACAGATTCCTAATGAAAAGTTGAAATGGTTCTTCCTGCTGGGAGTCCTCTGTATATACCATTGACTGTGCTGTTCTATGGCTCCTTGACCAGTTGTGTGAGATTAACCTCTTCTTGGGTGCCCTGGCTGAGATACCAAAAAAAAAAATTCACCAAAGAAAGAAAGGAACTTCTTCGTAGCAAGGATCTGAGAATGCCGTGCTGCTGCAGAATCCTGTGACCTGGGTGGGTAGTCATCCCTGGATGATTTAATGGTAGGATCTGCCTACCGTAAACAAACAAACCTGCTACAGACAACAGCAGCAAACTTCAGTTCTCCACACTGGATCATGGGAGCTGGGGAAGCGGCACATAGCAAAGGCCAGGCACCGATTTCTCAGTGACGGGACTGTGAGGAGACTGTCTGGACTTTGTACGGGCTATCCTTACATAGTTTGTAAGTGGATCCTGCAAACCACAAACATCAAATGCACTCTTGCCCTGCAGAATCAGTTCTTCATAGAGCACTGCGCCCATTGTCTTCCTGGACTCCGCCTTCATTTCTCCAGGATTTTCTGACTCAAAAATAGGAAAACAATAACAAGCAATAACAAACAGGAATGACTGGATGGCAGTTTTGGTAGGAAATATGTCATACTGTCATTTTTCAACATCATTGTATCCACTGAAGATAGACTCC